>RCNN01000340.1:0-30673 GCA_003667245.1 Heterostelium multicystogenum
GCGATTACTGATCTGGCCCTCGCTGATGCGATGGAAGCGGTTTGGCTGGATTGGTTGGACGGATTCGCAAAAGGATTCCAATGAGCCGCCGCAAATTTCTGGAACAGCTTCTGTACCCGCCAACAGAAGGAAAAAATGCGAAAGCATGCTCTTCGTCTCGGCCCCGTACTGTAGACCTGCTGATCACTGGCAGTGGAAATTCTTTTGTTGGTTTCGGTTGGGGTCGGTGGAAGTGGCACAGACTGGGAATCCTTCCCAAATTGTGGGGCGGTGCTGAGCATTGCATTGCACTTAAGTTACTGTCTGGGCCCGCCGGCAGCGCTCCGGAAGTTCGGGAGTTATCTGACGATCCTTTAATGACGGTTATCGGGCCTTCCCCTGCCGGTCGTAATCTTGTCAGGCGTGAGCGCTTCCCCTTCAGAATTATTGAACATAGGGATGGCTGACGACGCAGAGGCGGCTACCAGCATGGCCGCCGAGCGCCAGCCATACTTACTCGTCACCCGTTCTGGGGTGTTTAATCTTCCTGCGTTCGGGGGAATCTGGCCTCTGTGCGGCAACACTTCACTAAGCAATGGCAAGATCGACTACTCGCTCGCGAGTCAGCCATCGAGACGAACGCGAAAGGACTCTGAAATGCTAAAATACAGGAGATGGGTTGCAGCCATCTCGAAGCGGGCCGAAGGTCGCTATGATGTTTCCTTGTCCGATAGTTTTGAACTGACGTTGCGTCGATTGAGATCGACTCAACTACGGTGCAGCTCAAGCGGGTCAATCAAGAAGGTGCGGGCTGGCGAACCAATTTTGATTGCAGCCTTTACTTACGATCAGGCAAAAATTCTAGATGCGTTTCGATGGGCCGCCGATGTCGTGACATGCTTGCGGAGCCGCAAACAGCTGACCTCTATATGTTCATGCTTATCGAAGGCATCGCATCAGAGGACGCAGCTCGTCTCGAGACGGATGATCGCTTCTGCAGAAAGCTAGTGGTCAGAGAGCAGGAAGGATGTTCGGATCCTTTCTAGACCGTAGTTTCTTGGCGAGCCTTTCGCCCGCCGGCAGCTCAGAGATATCAGTGATCCACTTCTAGCGTCGCTGGGGTCACTGGGCCCTGTCGCATTCCTGGGTGTTGCCACACCTCGAAACGTGGAAGAATTACTATTGTCTGGAAAATCCGCGGTGATATCGCTGAAGCCCTTAAGGTTGACGCGGTTTGGTGCAGAGGACTCCCAATGAAACAGCTGGTCCATTACTCTTTCCAACATCCGAAGGTTCGGCGCCGATACCACGATTGAGCATTAGCCGCGGCGCACCATTCTCCTCGCGCCCAATGGCACCGGAAAGACGGCGATCTTCGAAGCCATAGAGTTCGGTCTCACTGGCAAGATATCGCGACTTGGCGACAATCTTTCCCCCAATCATTCGAGACACTCAAACCATGGCTTCGAGTGAGCCTAGATTTCGGTGATGTACAAGCTTCTGCTCAGGTCAGCAACATTGGTGGACGTAAAAAGAACCGGCGACTTAAGCCCTCTTTTTCCAGACACAAACCCTGAGGACATTCCGTTTCTGCTCAGGCTTACCCACTTGTTGGATCAGCGTGAAGGGGAATGGCTGGTAAAAGCAGAACCAAAAATTGCAGGCTCGCAGTTGGCCCGGTTGCCAATTGGCAAGGATGGCACCCAGGTGAGTTCTGTACTCGGCGGCATTCGACGCGCGCTCACTGAGCAACTGAAACAAGCCAAAAGCTCACTAGAGACACTCGAAGCAGAATTTAGTGAATGGCAAAAGCCTTACCCTTGAACGGGATCTTTGCAGCTTCTCAGTCTCAAGGCGCGCTTCGTAGCAAAGAAAACATCGCTGAATCCATTTCAAGATATCGCACGGCAGGCGAAGGCCTTGGAGCAGCTGCCCGCAGGCCTACTCGTGCCGCCACTGGGGCCAAGACGGCTTGGAAACGGTGCACGACGCAATTGGAGCAATTGGTACAAAGCGAAACTTGACCGCCTTCGTGATCAGATCACGGCGCTGGCTGAGGTTGACGGGATAATCGGTCGATTCGTTTCTGAACAGGCACGCTCAGAGCATCTTGGTAACGATTTGATCGCTGCTAAACAGCAACTGGTGGAGAAGAAACAAGATCGCTCCCTAGTCGATACCAGTCATGAGCAGTTCTTAAAGGAGTTGGTCAGTGCGGAAGGTGAGCGTGATGCCATTGCTCAGCAGCTGAACCGGCACGTGAGCGAGAGTCAGGCCAAAGAAACGGTCGATCGGCGTAAGCAAGTATTGGAGACCGCCGACAAGACCTTGACCAGCGCGCTGAAACTCAGGTCTCCACATTGCGTACTGCACATGAGGCAATCAGCAGCTCGGCGTCCAGCATGAGCTCATTAACAGACAGCGAAACGCTTTACTCCTTATAGATGCTGACCTTCTGATCGCTCGAGAACTCCTTGTGCGATGGGAGCGGACGCTCCAGAACGTTGCAAGCGGTTACGGTTGCCATCAGAGGTGAAGAGGCGCAAGAGGATATCCTTCAAGAACAGCTTCGTAGTGCGGTCACGTCGCGGGTGGCCGCTGAGGCTGAGGAACTCGCTGCGAAGAGCCAGCCACGAGGCTTTGAATTCGGCCGCTGATTCAATACGGCAAGCAGTTGCGTCCATCGCAGCCCATTTGCCCGCCGAGCGTGGAGATTGTCCCCTTTGTGGCGAAGAGCACGGTGCAATAATCCTTCATCAGCGTGTTGCCAAGGCATTGGAGGCGATAGACCCTAGTGTCGTCGAGGCTGAAAGACGACTCAAGAATGCCACCGATGCATTGCGTGAATGCACAGAGGCGGTAGCCACGCCGAAGCAGAGCTGAAAACCTGCAAAGCAAAATTGCTGAGCTGGAACACCAGCAGGCGGGTCTGCTGGCAGACGTCGACGATCTCAAGGGCAACGCTTTGCTCGCGGAGATACAGTACCTCTTGCGAAAAGAGTCAATCCCGACTTCGCGAAGATGCAAATGTTTCAGCCAAGCTTCAACTCGACCAGAAGCAGAGCAATCTTGCGCCCGCCCCTGCTATGGAAGTTTTTGAGCATACAAAGAGCGCCTACGATTCCGCCGTCCTTGCATTGGGACGTAGCCCGAGAAGACCGATCAGAGGCTAGTAGTAGGCTCGAGCAAGCGACCGCGGCGTTGGCCGCAATTACAGCAGACGCCCCGCCAGCACAAACCTTGGAGGAACTGTCGCTTGCGCAAAACACAAATGCCAAGCACGTCGCAGACCTGAACGCCAAGGTGGCGGCCGAGCAGTCGACCTTGGATCGCCAGCAGGCGCCGCTGACTGAGTTGACAATAAGGTATCTGAGCTGGAAACCCAGTTGTCCGACACTCAGGCTCGCCTCGCTACCGTACGAGCTTCCTGGCGCCAGCTTGTCGTTCGCCGGCGATCCCCTTGCCGAGGTCGCGAGCAGCCAAGAGGCTCAGTTGCAGTCATCCGTAAGCGAGCTGACTCGACATTCGGAACACACTTCAAACGATCCAAATCGAGATCGGTGCTTGGAGCAAGTTGGAGCAGGCGCGCTTGGCTCAAGGTCTTTTGGATCGTCGCCGCGGCGAGCTCTCGGAAGTTGAGTTCAACACTAATCTTCGTCAGCGGGTGGAGAAGAAAACATCGGATCAGAAAGCATCTGTCACTTCTTTCGGATGCGATGGATACTCTCAATCAGCACCTATCAACCGAAATCGCGAACGTCCAAAAACATGTCCTCGCGGTCGTGCCCCGGTGGCAGGCGCTCTTGAAGCGAGTGGTTAGGGAACCGCGATTTACCGGGACGAACCTTGATTTCCGCAGCCTCTATTGCGGATTTCGGTGAACGTGACCGAGCGTTTCGCTAATACGTGACCGGTGCTTCCACCCCGGTTGCGCGGGTTCTGGATTGTAATCGCATCGGTCACGATGCGGCTTGTTCCTCGGCTTTTTTTTCGGCGCAGCGACTCGCCTTTCATCGTCAGTCGGTAGGCGTTGTGCACCAGGCGGTCGAGGATGGCATCGGCCAGGGTCGGGTCGTTGATCCAGCCGTGCCAGTGCTCGATGGGCAGTTGGCTCGTCAGGATGGTGGAGCGGCTGCCAGCGCGGTCGTCGATCACCTCCAGCAGGTCATGCCGGGCTCCTTCCTCCAGCGGGGCTAGCGCCCAGTCGTCCAGCACCAGGACGTCGACCTTTGCCAGCTGTTGCAGGGTACGGCCGAAGCTGCCGTCGCCATGAGCGATGCGCAGTTGTTCCAGCAGGCGCGGGGTGCGCAGGTACAGGGTGCTATAGCCCTGGCGGCAGGCCTGGTTGCCCAGGGCGCAGGCCAGCCAGGTTTTGCCGGCACCGGTCGGGCCGGTCAGCAGCAGGTTGTGCTGCTGGCGGATCCAGTCGCCACTGGCCAGGGTGGCGATCAGACGCTCGTCCAGGGCGCGTCCGGAGCGGCGGTCGAGATCTTCCAGGCAGGCGTTGGCGTACTTGAGCTTGGCCTTCTTGCGCAGCCGTACCAGGCGCTGGTTGTCACGCCAGGCCAGTTCGCGGTCGAGCAGTAGGCCGAGGCGTTCATCGAAGCTCAGGCTGTGGCTGGCCGGCAGCGTCCATTGCTCTTCCAGGGCGCGGGCCATGCCGTCCAGGCGTAGCTGGTGCAGTTGATTCAGGGTGTGTTGCGGCATCATCGAACAGCTCCTGTTGCGGGGGTTGGTAGTAGTCGGCGCCACGGACGTTCTCGTGGTCGCCGGGTAAGGTCGTTTCGGCGGCACGCTGGGGCAGCGGCTGTTGATCCAGGCCTTGCTGGAGCAGGTTGCGCACGCTGCGCCCGGTGAAGGCGCGCAGGTGTACGGCACGTTCGGCAGCGGCTTCCAGGCGTGCATTGCCATAGCGCCGGGCCAGCGAGAGCAGGCCGAGGCAGGCGCGGTAGCCCATCTCCGGGTGCGGCTTGTGGGTCAGTTGGTGATCGATCAGTTGGCGCGTGTAGGGGCCGATCCGCTCGCCCCAGTCGAGCAGGCGTTGCGGCGTCCACTCACGATGCGCCTGGTGCGCTGCGGGCATGTGTTCGCGCTGGGTACTGTAAGCGCCGCGTCGCCCCAGCAGCAGGTGGCTGGCCACCCGCCGGTTGCCATGCAGCACTTCCAGGGTGTGTGCCGTCAGTCGCACGTCCACGTTCTGCCGGGCCAGGGCGGAGGGCACGCTGTAGAAGCTGCCATTGACCTCGATGTGGTAGTCGATGCTGACCTTGCAGCGCTTGAAGGTGGCGACCTCGTAGGGATGCACCGGCAGCGCTCGCAAGGCCGGGCGATCCAGACGCTCGAACCAGTCGCGCCGGCAGCCATCGAGCCGCTTGAACGGGCGCCGATTCAGATCCTCCAGCAGCTCGGCGATGGCCTGGTTAAGCGCATGCAGGCTGAAGAACTGCCGATGGCGCAGCCGCGCCATGATCCAGCGCTCGACCACCTGCACCGCCACCTCGGCCTTGGCCTTGTCCTGAGGCTTGCGTGGCCGTGCCGGCAGGATCACCGTCTGGTAATGACGCGCGCACTCCAGCGTGGCCCGGTTCAGGCCCGGCTCGTAGCGATCCGGCTGGGCGACCAGGGCGCGCGGATTGTCCGGCACAACCATTTCCGGCACGCCGCCAAAGTAGGTCAGAGCCTGGCCCAGCGAGGTCAGCCAGTCCACCTGGGTTTCGCCTGGCGTCGCGCAGGCATAGGTGTAATTCGAGGCGCCCAGGGCGGCGACGAAGATGTGCGCCCGGCGCACTTCGCCGGTGGCCGGGTCGACCACCGGCAGCGTCGGCCCGGCATAGTCGATGAATAGCTTCTCGCCCGCACGGTGCAGCTGACGCATCGAACGTTTGAGCGTCTGGGCGTAGCGCCGGTAGTGCTCGACGAACTGGGTGTAGCGGTAGGTCGGCTGGCCCGCATGCGCGGCGAGATATTCCTCCCACAGCAGCTGCAAGGTCACGCCCTTGCGTCGCAACTCGCGGTGGATGCTCAGCACATCGGGCAGCACTCGCTCACCGCGCGGCTTGTTCGTCGACGTCGGTGCAAACAAGGCGGCCGCCAGCGCGGCCTCGTCCATGGCCACCAGCGCCGGCCAGTCCAGCCCGGCCACCCGCGCCGCCGCGATGTACTTGCTAACCACGCCCTTGGACAGCTGCAAGGCACGGGCAATCTTCTCGTGGGACAAGCCGGCCTCAAACTTGAGGCGCAGACATTCTTTGATGTTTCGCATGGCTACTCGCGGCGCCGCCATCTTCCTCTCCCGAAATCGGTCGAGGATGGCGGCGCATCAGGTCATGCGCAACGAAGGGGAAGGCTTTCGCTAAGTCGTGACCGGCGATTTCGGTAAGCCGTGACCACCTGTTTCGGAACAGGCGGAGAATCGGTCACGTTGCTACCGAAATGAGCGGTCACGCGTTAGCGAAATGAGCGGTCACGATCAACCGAAACGGCCGGTCACGGTGCTCCGAAATCCGCACCTCTATAGAAAGGAGCGTGCTGAAGTGTCGGTGCCGCTCCACGGTGAACTGGTTCGGGTACCAGCGATAGCCAGTGAAGCTCAACTGACGGATTTGCAACTGACTTTCCTGCTGTCAATGGCGCTGGATCATCAGTGGTCTTCCTGGCGCGGCCTGCTTCTGGATGACCCAACCCAGCATCATGACCTTGTGCATGCGGCGTCAGTCTTCGATGTGCTTCGTGACTACATCGTCGATCATGGCTTCCAGGTCGTGATTGCAACCCACGATGCCCTTCAAAGCTCGTTACTTCATGCGCAAGCTGCAAAACGACGGTATCGAAGCTCGTATCTGGTCACTCGCACCAACGCCTGATGGCGTAACAGCCTCAGAAGGCCTCATGGCCGGGTAGAAACCAATTGATAGTGAGCGAGTAGGTTAACCAGTAGGCCGGGCAGTCGATCATGCCGGAGTTCTAACCAGGCGTATCGACTCTGCGGTCAAAGTCTATATGTGGCCAAAAAATCTATACCTCTACGCCCTACTATCTTCTAAATAGGCATGGAGTAATTAGTCGTAACGACGATATGGAGCGGTATGAAGGTCTCGCTTGTAAAAGATGAAAAGCAAAGCCAAACGGTCGGCGCGGTGGTATATGTGCTGAAATTAGATAAGGCCGCAAAGGATGCCGAGGATATTATCCGACAAGGTATCGCACTCAAGAAGTCAATTGAGCAGGCCGGCAGCAACTGGAGCGCCCATACAGGTACAACAGAACTCGTCAGTTTAGGTATCCCGGTACCCAAAGAGAAAGCTCTAGGCAAAAATTACGTTTTGATGCCAGATGCATATACCGAGCTGCTGATCAGCCCTTTCTACGAATTTTCACTCGATGAGAAGAAGCTAATTTCCATATCAGCAGAGTTGGTGGTAGGTGCTCCATGGCGCGGGCACACCCAGAAAAATCGAGCAGATGTGCTTGGGCTTTTCGCAAAATTTGATGAGGATACAGTTCTAGGAGGAACAGCCTTGGGAGCCTTGGCGCACTGGTATAAACCCTTCCCTTTGGTTCAGGCAGGCGAAGGGAAAAATCGGGTTTTCATTAGCTCAAGAGCATAACATCCCCTATCTAGCGCAAAGTTTTTACACGGAAGTTAGTACCTCCTAATACCTTAAGTATTCACCGAGTGTTTTTTTTCTAGGCATATGCTTCTGAAGTGTTCAAATGCGAAGCATCTCTCCATCAATGCGGACACCCCTTTCACACTTAACGGCGGAGAGTTTCTTATCCCTTTTCCAGAGCTGACTGTTCCGCTGATGAAATTGTACGGAGTTTAAAGAGCGGCGTGGTGTGCTTAGATTTTTCATCGGATATCGATTTAAACGCCATATGCTGGGCTTTTTGCGATCTAAATCCTATCCCGGGGTGTCCTCGCCTTGGTGGTAATTTTTCGTCTTGTATTGAGTGATTAAACGATAGAAACAAAGGAAGGATGTAAGCGAACGGGCATTACAGGTTGCGTAACGGCAGCCAGTTATGCGGCAACAACTCGGCGATCTCACTGGCGCGCTGCGTCGGCAGCCGCATCAGCACATCCTTGAGATAAGCATACGGATCATGCCCGTTAAGCTTGGCCGATTGGATCAAACTCATCAGCGCAGCCGCGCGTTGTCCGCTGCGTAACGACCCTGCAAAGAGCCAGTTCTTGCGTCCGAGCGCCCATGGCCGGATTTGCTGCTCGATGTGGTTGTTATCAATAGGCACCGCGCCGTCATCCAGATAACGTGACAACGCCGTCCAGCGTTTCAGGCTGTAATCCAGGGCCTTGGCGATGGCCACACCCTCGTGTACCAGCTCGCGCTGGGCGATCATCCAAGTGTGCAGCATGTTCATCACGGGGACGGCTTTTTCTTGTCGTATTCGTCGCCGTACATCGGGCTCCAAATCGCGGATTTCACTTTCGATTTCGTACAGCAACTGGATATAGCGCAGAGCTTGCTCGGCGAGCGTGCTTTTGTTCGTGGCGTGCAGGTCGAAGAACTTACGCCGCGCATGGGCCATGCAGCCGATTTCAGTGACACCGAGTGCAAAACTGGCTTTGTAACCACCAAAATCATCGCAGACCAGCTTGCCCTTCCAGTCTTGCAGGAAGTTGCGTGCATGTTCGCCCGAGCGGCTGGGGCTGAAGTCGTACACCACTGCGCGGATATCGGCAGACGCGGTGGTTGCATAGGCCCAGACGTAGGCCCGATGGGTTTTCTTCGAGCCAGGCATGAGCACCTGTACCGGCGTTTCATCGGCGTGCACCACGTTGTGTCCAAGCACCACTTCGCGCAGAGCATCAACCAGTGGTTGCAGTTGCACACCGCAAGTGCCGACCCACTGCGCCAAGGTCGAGCGCGGGATGGCGAGGCCGGCCCGGCCAAAGATCTTTTCCTGACGGTACAGTGGCAAATGATCACCGTATTTGGCGATCATCACTTGAGCCAGCAAACCTGCTGTGGGGATGCCTTTATCGATGACCTGCGCAGGAACAGGTGCCTGGATCAGGGTCTCGCAGTCCTCACAGACCCACTTGCCACGGATGTGTTGTTCAACCGTGAACACGCCGGGCGTGTAGTCGAGTTTCTCGCTGACATCCTCGCCGATACGCTTGAGGGCGCAGCCGCATTGGCAGTGAGTGTTGTCCGGTTCGTGATGGATGGGCGTGCGTGGAAACTCGGGCGGCAAGGCGGTGCGTTTAGGTTTTTGCCGAGCCACGGTCGGGGCTGGAGCGGGTTGCAACGTCTCAAGCTCGGCTTCGATGGCCGCGATATCGGCATCGATCACGTCATCGAGCAGGCTGGTTTGATACGGATTTAGCTGCTCGCTGCGCTTGGCAAACTTGAAACGCTTGAGCTGTGCGATCTCGTGGGTCAGCTTGTCGTTGACCGTTTTGTAGTGATGGATCTGCTTGTCCATGGACTCGACTTTTTGATCGAGAGTCTCGACACGCTGCATCAGCTGCGCGGCGATAGCGCGCAGTTGTTCAGGGTTTAATTGGTCGAAATCAGGAAGCAAAGTCATGCCGCCGATTTTGTCAGAACAGGCCAACACTGACGATAGGCTCATCGGACAATTGCACGGCGACGCTGGCCATGGCAGTGATTACATCAGGGTAATCGCACTGTTTTGCCCAACTCTTTGCCAAGGTAAACCCAGCACCAGGGCATGCAGTTGTTCGGCACCCAATTCCATCTGCGAGCCGTGCCGAGATCCCGGCCAGAAAAATTTGCCTTGATGCAGTCGGCGCGCCGCCAGCCAGATGCCCAACCCATCGTGCACCAGCACTTTCATGCGATTGGCGCGGCGGTTGGCAAACAGATAAGCACAGTGCGGCTGCGCCGCACCGAACACGGCCACCACCCGCGCCAGCGCTGTGTCAGTGCCGGCGCGCATGTCCATGGGCTCAGTGGCGAGCCAGATGGCGTCGATACGAATCATCGCAACAGGTCTCGAAGAAAGGTTGCACAGGCAGCAGCACTTTCAGTTGGCCAGTTCACTTTAACGGTGCCGCGCGGATGCTGGATCTCAACGCTGATAGTCGATGATGCCGATTGCGACTCAGTGCTGGCGAGTGGCATGGGCAGTGAAACAAAAGCGGGATGCAGCGCCATGCTTTTCTGCGTTTGCAGCCGAATCCACTTGTGGACGAGGTTCGCGTTGAGGCTGTGGCTCAGCGCAACGTTGGCAATCGAGGCCCCAGGTTGGGCGCACTCTTGAATGACTTGGGCCTTGAACGACCTGGAATAGGAACGGCGTTGTGGCTGCATGAAAGACCCTCTTAAAAGGCTAGAAGTGGTGTCCACTTAAATAGGTGGACACCATCGCCTTTGGCGGTGGGGTCAGAAAGGTGTGTTTGCTGGCCGGTTACGGAAGGATTGGCGCTGTTCCTCGTTACGCAATGTCGATACGGCTTCGAAGAGTTTCCTGCGCTTTAAGGAGGGATGAGGAGCACACAATGCTCAGATCGTGCAGGCATCCACTGATGCGAAAGCAGTTGGTCGATCTGACTCGCCCGCTGTGTGAGCATGCGAGTCAAAATGTGTTTCATGTGGGCATACGGATCATGATTGCCGCAGCCCGTTTACCGCCGTGCCGTTAAACCCGACCGTCTACTGCTTTATGCCGCCTGCAACCGGATCTAGGGTGGCAAGAGGTGCAGGGGTTAGGGCTGTGGGACTCCGCTGCAATCTCTGAACACGCTGAAACCGGTTAGTCAACCTTCTCCATTATTTTAAGGACATGGTCGTAAGCCTGTTCTTCCGCGTCCTCGGGGTCATCAGTATTGAAGATTTCCTGAAGAGAATCGTATTCCTCCTCATCTTCAATCTGATCGTCATCGTCATCGTCAACTTCATCATCGTCCAGGTCATCTAAAAGCCCATGAGCATACTGTTCAGGCCCAGGCTGGTTAGATGTGGGAGTCGACAGGTATTGCGCCGGTCGGTTGACTGTCTTGCCCAGCCCCCGAGGACAACAGTCCGTTCACGTAGGCGTCGGTCTTTCCCTTCGCCTCTTTGAATTCCTGACCGACATTAACGGGGTTTGTCACGATAGCCCTGCTGACATCAGCCCAGGCTTGCACATCACAAGCGTTTTTTTTGACACCGTGCTGCTCAAGCGATTTGCGCAAACAGACCTGAGGCTACGGATCGATCGTATTCCTCTTCTATGCTCATAAAATTCGGAGTAGTTCTGGAGAAGATTCGCCGTGCCGCTGGGCTGGGTAGAAGGTGCCGCTGGCTCACTAGCCTTAGCGCCTTTGTTTTCATCGTCCGCCATGATGGATTCTCGATAGTTGATGTCGCAGTCGTAGCTAACGTACAGCGTTGCTGTCGCCGCGTCACTAGGCAGAAAACTGCTGTGTTGCGAGTAGTTTAGAGTCCAAATATTGAGCTGCCGTCCAGCATATCGCAAAGACTATCGACGAAGCAGCAGCACTACCTTTCTCGACATCTTCATGAGCCACTGGCGATGGGTAAGCTCGGTTGCAGGCATTTGGCTAAGAGTTTGAGGTAAGAAGCTCTCAGGCGCATGGGAGTCCTTATCGCCGGAGTCGGCTAGGTTAGTTCACCGGACGGTTAGCCTGCGTTGGGTGGATCGCCTTGAGATTGTCGAGCCGGTAAACGTACGCTGAAGCTAGAGAAAACCTCAGAGATCCTGAAGCCCAGTTCCGCTGCTCTCATTTCCCGCGCAGAGCAGTAAAGCAGAAGGTGCATGTACGCCACGAACACTGTGATCGACGCTGCTCTTGGGGCGTTACTTCGAAATTGATTCAACAGATACCAATTCCAAGTATTTGTATTTTTGCTTCTTCGCCGCGGCCTTTGCCTCCTGCTCAGCTACCAGTTTGCTGAGGCTGCTCGAGTCGTGAACAAAGGCTTCGACTTCACCGTCGTACACCTTAGATACATGTAATGTCACACGAAGTTTGGCCGTATGGTAACCAGTAGCTTTCTTCGGGCGGGTGGCTGGACTTGGATCTGGTGGCGTCGATGTCGTATCAACTACTGGTGCTGCTGCGTTTAGGCGTCACCGGATCCACACTGACTCCGAAGAGTGCCTTCCGCATTTCTTCTTCATTTAATTCAATAGCCATAGATATACCTTGGAAAGCATTGAAAGCTGTCACGGGTCGAGCGCCCGTCTTTTAGAGGTTTACGATTTCGACAGGGAGTGGGCTCAACGGTATGGTTGATACCTGCGGATACCGATGATAGCACCGGGATTACCCGCCCGGTTCTCCCCGGCCACGGAGCCTCATCTCCCATCACACTGATGGCCAGACAATTATCGTTGGTTCCTCGTCGAACAAGTCGACCCTGAATACTCGCCTGTTTGCTGCAGAGGTCGTAACATCTGGTGCACTACCGAGCTCGGCAATGCCTGAGCAATGGATTGCTTGGAAGGAGCTGAAATGACCATCCCCTCGCGAGATGAAATCGCTGGAGCAGCAACAGAAGGCAGACTTCTTGATCTGATTTTTTAAGGACAGCTGGAAGCACGATGGCGCATCCTATGCGCAAGCTTTGGTTGATGCTCATCAATCAAAAGGATGTCGATCTCCGCGCCCTGCTCCCTCTGCCTGAGCCGCCCGGATTTTCGGGCAACGAATTGTATCAGGGCATGGATGTTCTCCTACCCGCATTGGGCTCCATCGCAACAAGCGGTGCGGATTTGCTTGTATTGATGGCTGGGGCAGTTCCTTACGATGACTCCATGCTCAGCCACTTACCGTACGCTGAAGCAGTAAAATGGTGGCCAAGTTTCACCTGATCGCCTCGTCGAGCTACTACGACTCATTGAGTCGGGTGACCTGCTCGCTCAAAGGTTTCATCATTGCTTACAGGCGTGCATCAGTACGGGCTCTCGACAGATGTAGCTTTCTACCTGGCAAAGGCCATTGAATTTCTCGAAAACGGTGACGCCCTTCGACGCGCCCAGGCAGCCAGAGCCCTCTGTAATTTGTCTGCTGAAGTACGGGCAACGACTGCTGATCTGGTCGAAACCATCCTCGCCGTGATCGAGCGTGAGACCGAGCCTTCAGTACAAAGACGCGCTCCTCCTCGCCCTGGCACTTGCCTGGCAAAAAGGATGCTCCGGTCGAACTGGAACGATCGACGTACAGGCTGATTCGAGCGATCCACCTCCCCCGTCACTTTTGGCGGCCAAAAAAGCGATCGCCCTTGCGTTGATGGGCAGCTCAAATGTTTTATAGCGCTCAAGTTCGTCGAGATCTCCTTGCTCTTTCTGGGCGTCAGGCCAGCCAGAAGATGAGCTCGTCAAGTTGCTGGACATCGTCCTTGGCCGGGCTTATCAGAAGAGGTGAGGTATTGGAGGCTCGGGAGTGGTTGAGAAACTTATTCTCGGCGCCCCCTCTGTACTATTTACTCATTTCACTTCCGTTCTGCATGAGCTTGAGGGCGGAGATGCTGCTGTCCTGGACAAGTGGGTGGTGAGCTGGCTTCAATCTGAGTCACTGAGCTTATCTCTAGCGCTCAGGCGCGGCCTGTTTGCAGCAAGTGAGGGTCGGGTGTTTCACGTTCGATTTCAGCCAGGCGCTGGACGTACCGGAAAGCGATTACCTTTTCATCGCACGCAAGCGCTCGGCACCTTTTTCTCAAAGCCCTCTTCATTGCCTCCCTGTTAGTGAGCATGATGCGTAACGCCACGGATGTGACCTTGGGTGCGCTGGAGAGCCTGCTGTTCGACCCAGTTCTGATCAACTACTCCGGTCTGCGATCAGATTACCTGGACGAGATAGCAGCAAGTCCCACTGATCCGGCTTCGAAGGCAGTCCATCGAGCATTTGCAGGAACTGCAGAAAGTACCTAGAGGGCCTTGGGGACGCGTACATCCTCGAGTTGCAACCCTCGGAGCGTCAGCGCCAGTTGGAGCAATCATCGACGTAATGAGGAGATGCAAAAATGACATGGTGGAGGCTCGCAAGTCTTCAATCATAGGGAGTCTGGTCAGTGAAAAAGTGCTGCTTTACGGCACCGGCATGGCCAGCTGGGTGCCGGAGTTTTCCATCTCCACAGCACATGGCTGACGATGAAACGGGGGCGATGCGCCGGATGGAGCAATCGCTCGCCACTATTCAGCATACCTTCCAAATACCTCGGCATTCGGTTCTTGAGCCTTTCCACGCTAGAGATCCAGAATCCTCAACTTCTTGTATGAGAAGCGCTCGCAATGAAACTCGTCTTCCGTGAGTACCTCGCCTCGCTCCGCGAGCGCAATGAGCTGGATGTCGTTCTACCCGATCTGCTGAGCGAATTGGGTTACAACGTAATCTCGCGTCCATCGACTGGGCCACGCCAGTTCGGCGTCGACGTCGCCGCCGTAAGCCCCATGGGTGGGCGGCGAGCAGAGGCTCTAACTTGTTCACTATCAAGCAGGGAGACCTGACGCGAGCCGAGTGGGAACGCAGTGCCCCAAGGTGTACGATGCTCAATCACGATATCATCGACGTTTTACATTCCGAAGCGGATTTCCACTCAGTACGAGTCATTGAAGGTTTGTCATCTGTCTATGCTTTGGGGCAGTGTGAAAGAGGCTGTGAGGGACAACCTGACGGGCATGATCAGTAGGCTGAGCGATGATCGCATTTCCTTCCAGGAATGGAATGGCGACTACATGGCGGGCTTGCTCGCTGATGGATTGCTACAGCACCAGCATGTGAGCAAGACACTGCAGTCGCGGTTCCAGAAGTCCATCGCGATGCTCGACGAGCCTGACGTTTCAGTTCAGCACTTCACCGCACTGATCGAAGGGCTGGTCAAAGCGGAAAACCTTGAAGCCCCCCAGCGGCTTGCCACACTGCGACAAATGTACATTTGCCTCTCTGTGCTGTTTGTATGGGCACGGACGCAGCAAGAACTCGAAGCCCATACCGAGCCAGTGAGCTGGTCATTTCTGCGCGCCTGGGAATTGGTCAAAGGTGACATCGAGGATGCATCGATCGGGCACACGCGCATCGGGCTGACCTTCGGCGAGCTGCTGGATCTGCACACAAAGATCTGGGCCGAGCTGATGGAAGATAAAATCCTGCCGCTCACATCAAAACGAGATGCGCTGGCCTGCTCCGTAAACTCTCACAGCTCTGTCGACATCAACCTCAAGCTGTTTGAGACTCTGGGGCGTATCGCAGTGAGGGGATTATGGATTCTCTGGCCCCACCTGGACGGTAATGAGCTGCGAGTCCTTGAAGCTCCGAGGTACCAGAGGAGGCTCTCCAAACTCGCACTGCATATCGCGGAACTCATCAAGAACAATAGGTCGCTGCTGGCGCCAGTAGCTGACGAGCAAGTGATTGAGATCAGCTGCGCCTTGACTTTCCCTGTCCATGATGCGTGACTGGCGCAGCTATGCGCAGGATTACTGCGGTGAGATTCTGAGCTACTACCACTTCAATTTCACCAAGCATCATAAGTACCCGAGCATCCACGCCAGCTACCAGGAGCTGATAAGGCATCCCCAGGCCCGAACTGAAGAGTATCGGGCGCAGAATACCAAGGGCAGCGGCGCTCATTCCCATAGTCACGCTCTGGGCCACTTGGAAGGCGAAACGCGCTCTAGCGAAGGATTCTCTCGATTTGTTCGGAGCGAGATGAAACATTGTAATCAGCAGCTATGGATGCCTGGCCTGGACACCGAGGCTCTCTGTATCTCAGCAAAAACGTCGCATGGGCTAGCGCTGTGTGATATTCCAATCACTGCTGACGGCGAGGCGGCCAGAAGAACACTGGAGAGGGAGTGCTCTCAAGAAGGAGACTACTCGCGGCTGTCTGCTGTTTACCTAGGACATTGGCCGGTATTAGTGATGGCTTGCCGTCACAGTCGGCTTCCGCTTCCGCCGCAGCTCTGGTACCCACTGGTGATCAAGGAAGATGATCCAAGCATTAGGGCGGATTCCCAGCAACTTGCTGCCAGGACTGTCCGGGCGCAATCGGCATTCTGGTTTTCACGCCGGGCTGGCGCAAACCTCGAGTTGGCTGGGGAGAAAACGATTCATTCGTTTCCCTACCGAAATGGGAAAGCGAAACCACGGAGTAACAATCAACCTGTGGTGATCCAGTCTGATGCCCAGCCCACCAAAAACTAGAGCTGCATCGACGCCGGAACCATTGCCTGACCAAGAGCCCGTCTCCGTCAGCGTTAGGCAATTCAGGTGGTCAGATCCTCCTGACTGCCCAGGCGATATGGAACGCGAATTGGCATCGCATGTGTCACGCCGAAAAATCAGCTCAAGGCCGCGAAATTTCGTACCATTCCGCCGCGTGCGCGCGCCGATCCCAAATCATGTTTCACCTATTAGGAAACCAAGTGGCAGCTCGTAATCGATACGTACGATTTCTCGGAAAACAACGCTCCAACGCCAGTGTGACACAGACTTCGAAGCCGACTGGCAGCTCCTCGCGGTTGCAGAAAACACTATCGTATACAGGTGTTATCGCCAACGTTTCCCAGGTATTCATGCTGGTGGTCGTCGTTTTTGGCTACATCTTTACCGTGCGGCCAGTCTTCCAGAAGGAAGTTGTCTCCGAAGATCTCGCCCGCCTGCAGATCGAACAACGGAAGCTTCAACAGGAGATGGGTAAGCAGACCGAGTCCTTGGCAGCGGGGGAAACTAGAAACAAAGAACTGGTTGATCAGCGGTTTGCCATCGAAGGCCAAATTGCAACGCTCAACCAGAAGGTAGTCGATGCAGAGAAGTCCGCGCGAGATTGCAACGCGCCGAGCCGGGAAAGCAGTTGTCGAGGCAAAAACGGCTGAATCCACCCTCTCCATGCTTCAAACTCAGCACTATGGGCTGAAGCTGCAGAGCCTTCTGGGCGACCTGGCAATGCCGAGTAGCATCGTTCAGATCGTGAACCGCTCGGGAAGTACCTACACTTTGAAAGTCTTCGAAGAAGACGAAGTTAGCGCCATTGCACAAAAAATTGAAGTCCTTAGAGCTGCAGCCTGTCGACCTGGCAAAGACCACGCTATCCCAATTGTAGGCTGAGGCCACCAAGCAAGCCCGGGCCCCCAGCGCCGCCCTAGATGCGATGCTGGCGCGAAACTACCAAGAAGGCTTGGCCAAACATTCTGAAGACCTGACATGCCCTACACCGGCATATGCCGACTGGCAGTCAGCATTCCAGTCGGCCATGCAGGCCAGCGAAGGTAACATCCAAAACTGCGTCATCGAATACTGGGCCGAGCGGACGACGCGAGAACGTTGGACGGCATCGGACGTCCGCAGCCTCGAGAAGTCCGATTTTTGGAAGGAGCAGGAGGCCAACTACGAAGCATCTTGCAAGGTAGGCTATCGCTACATCATGCATACCGCCTTTCAGCACGCTTGGGAAAAAGCTGACGAGCCCTGCGATGAGCGTCGAATGTTCGTCAACCATATCGTCATGGGAGCGCCCATCAAATCCAAGCTGAAACCAATGACAGTGGCTGCCCCGCCATCCACCCAAGATATCGCTCGCCTGTTCCAAAATCGCAATAACAAGCAGGCTGAGGCCGGTCTGTAGCGTCAGCCCGGGCCCGCCTTCGGCTTAGGTATCAAGTTAATTGCTAAGTGGCTTGAGAGTCTGAGGCGCTGCTAAATTTACCGGTGCGCTTCGAGCCTTGAGCTCAGAATCGACGCGCCTCACATTCAGTCATTGGCATCAAGTTGGCCACGTGACGCGGCTGCCATGGAATCTTGGTGTCGGCGGCATCCAGCTTCATAATCGGAGTCAGGGAGCCGAATGGCTCAACCCTTTCTATGAGCATTTGGGATAGACGCTGATGAGCGAACTTCCAACCTGAGGTGCCTGCATCATGGCTACGTGGATTTCCTGTGATCTGATCCATGTTTCAACTCCTAGGTCGTTTCGAAGGCTTGGCGTGCTCGGCGATTTGCTTATCCTCTACTCCTGAGGAGGCATTGCTACCCTCCTCCAGGCTTGGCTCATCAACCCTAGCGGGCCGCAGTTGCTCATTCTCTTTCTGTGCAGTCGCCAGCAATACCGTGGTTTCTCGCTCACGCAAATCGGCTACAGCGACGGACTGGTGGAGTGCCTTGACCTCTTCGCGCAGAGCTGAGATCTGCTCCATAAGGTGCTCAACCACCCCAGCGGACTTGGCCTCACCGTGGCGCAGTGCTTGAATTTGCGTGTTGAGAGACTGAACCAAGGCTTCTTGCGTGTGCAGGGCCTTGGTTTGCTGCCTGGCTTCACCGAGCAGGCGTTCATTGTCGCGATTCAGTCGCGTCAGATCGTCCTGTTTCATAGAGATGGTCTCCCGCAGCTTGCGCTGCTCAACTTGCATCTCATGTAGTTGAGACTCGTGCTTGCGTTGATCCTGATCTCGCTGCTCCTTCGCCGCCTCCCGATAGTGCTCGAGCGCTCCACGCGCCTGGACGTGCTTTTTCCTCCAGCGATTGGATGTGCTTGTCCTTTTCAGCAACCAGCGACTCAAGGTCGGTACAGCGCTGACTGAGGCCCGCGTTACGGGTCAGCTCAGTCTGGAGTGAGGACTGGGTGGTCGCAAGTTCAGCGTTCTGCGTCTCTATCGCGGCCTGTTGGGTGGCCGAATTACGTTGGGCGGTAACCAACTCCGATCTGAGCTCGATGATCTGGTTTTCGAGCGCGGCCCGCTGCAGGTCAAAAGCTGCGGTCGCCTGGGAGATTACTTCCTGGCCCTCCTCCATAAGCTGATCCAGCAGCATTTGCACCATACCGTTGAGCGTCTCGCCCATGCGTTCACGTGCTGCTACGGGCTCTCGACTGGAGGGCTCAAGCTCTTTCAGGTACCGAGAAATCGTTGTCTTGGAGCCCGTATTTCCAAGCTCTACGCGCACTGCATCGATGCTGGGGTTGGCTCCCCTGGCCAGCAGCGCCTGACGTGCTGCTTGCACAACAGCTTTATTGATTCCGCCTCGAGCCATGGGATTCTCCTACGATTTCGTACTGTGTTACATGTCATGTAGGTACATAACACTTAATTGAAATTTTACACCGTTTGAGTTTGATTTACTAGGAGGCCATAATAGTGCTTTATGGCTTCTTGATGCTTTCTGGCACCCAGAAAGCCTCCTAGTTGCGCTGGGAAAGCAAAACGCTCCGATTTTGAAGGCAAAGTACGATGGAAAAGGCAGATCGGTACCTCAGGGCCGGTACCCGGGAGAACACGCGAAAGAGTTACCGGGCGGCGATCGAGCACTTCGAAGTGACTTGGGGCGGGTACCTACCCACGACCGGAGCGGGCGTCGTTCGCTACTTGGCGGAGTACGCCGACAAACTCTCCATCAACACTCTGAAGCAGCGCTTGGCGGCCCTTGCGCAGTGGCACATAACTCAGGGCTTCCCTGATCCAACCAAGACCCCTGACGTGCGCCAGATGATCAAGGGCATCAAGGTCGTGCACCCCGCAAGAGTGAAACAGGCCGCCCCACTGCTACTGAAGCACCTAGAGCAGGCGGTCACATGGCTTGAAGGGGAAGCTGCAGCTGCGATTGAACGGGGAGATTACAAAACGCTGGTACGTCACCGGCGCTCGGTAGCGATCATCTTGATTGGGTTCTGGCGTGGCTTTCGAGGCGACGAGTTGGCCAGGCTGACGGTGGAGGACACCCAAGCCGTAAGCGGAGAAGGCATTACCTTTTTTCTGCCCTACACCAAGGGTGATCGCCAGCATGAAGGAACCACGTTCCAGACGCCGGCCCTAACTATGCTTTGCCCTGTGGAGGCCTATATCAATTGGATAACGGTTGCCGGGATCGCTAAAGGCCCGGTGTTCCAGCGGATTGATCGCTGGGGAAACCTGTCAGGCAAAGCCATGCAGCCGCATAGTCTGATACCCGTGCTACGCCGCATTTTCAAAGATGCAGGATTGCCAGCCGAGCTCTTTAGCAGCCACTCGATGCGGAGAGGCTTTGCAACCTGGGCGTCCGCCAATGGGTGGGACATCAAAGGGCTGATGAGCTATGTGGGCTGGAAGGATATGAAGTCTGCGTTGAGCTATGTGGATGCTAGTGTGTCCTTCGGTGGAATTGCTTTGCACGCCGCAGCAACGCCGACGAGAAGCCCAAATCAGCTCCAAGGTGTGGCCATCGGAATAAACAGACGCTAACTCTAACCCAACTTTTCGTACTATCTCACGGCCAACACCCCCGCCCTTTTGCTAAAGTACGCATCTGCTCTGATCATAGCGGTAAAGAAGGATATTTATGCCAAAAACCAGCCCCTCCACGCCTGATCGTCGATCAAGGTGAGACAATCGTTGTGCTTGATACCAATGCAGCCCGCAACCTCGCTCACGAACTACAGTGTCCGCCTTGGGCTTTAACGTTTGCTAAAATGAAGAAGGAAGGCTATTCGTTTTCGCTCGCTGACGGTGCTCTAATGGAGCTTCTTAACCAGCGGGCGCGAAATTCGATCAAAGCACAAGAGATCGAGCGTCTGTGCCAGCGTCTGGCCCTCTTCCTCAATCCCCAACTGCCGGTAATACTCGGAAAAAATGACCTACTCGGCATGCTCCAAATCAACACTGAGCCTTGGAGTGAAAGTTCATGTCGTTCGTTGTCGGCTCAAACTTGGCAGGCGCTCGAAAGCCGACACACACACCCACTAGGCGATGGCCCAGATGCCCTGCTTCAAGAAGCTCGCGATGAATGGATTGAACGCCTTGCGCACTGGCAAATAGTTGTCGATAAATTAAGATCCAAGAACACAAAGATTTTGGAAGCGGCAGAGGAGTTGAGTCCGGATGAACTACTCCAATTCTTGCAAAGCGGGCCTTGGGCAACAGATTTCGCCACAGCGACTGTCGATACCGTGCACGATGCGCTTACCAGCTCGGTCGAGAACCGAAATCGGTGGGATGTGATCGAGCCTCAACTCCGTGCGGCGGTGTTCAATTCCTTTGAATCGGCGGACGACAAGACTGTTCACGAGACACAAGGAATGCATTTGGAAATCCGATATCACTGGCGGCAGTTCGCTCGGATGCAGAAGAAAAAAAGGCGCCTACAATCCGTCATCGCGTAGCAAACGTAACGATGGCATTGATTACGATCTCCTCAGCTACCTCAAGCTACCGGCGCTTTTGGTAACGGAAGACGGCGGGGTCGTTGATAAGCTTTCGGACATTAATAGCTTCCAGAAAGATTGGATTTACAGGCCGCAGAAGCTGGCAGACCTTTGGGAAGCTAACGGCAACCCTAGACCATTTTTTTTAAAGTTCAGCCTTGAGCAGCAGGGCTGAGAAAGGCAGGCCACCGAAATCTGCATAGGTGATGGAAAGCAAAGCTCGTAGGAGATTGCAGAGTATGTAGGGTGAGTGGCTAGCCTTAGCGATAAATCACATCAGCAAAGAGCCGAGACTCGCTGATCCCGAGATCTTTCTGGTAGGACGCGCTCATCTCTGGTGCAGTTGGGTCAACGCTTCAGAGATGACGCGCGACCAGATCATACTGCCTAGGTGAAAAAGGGAGCCGAGGAGGCTAACACTAGCCCTGAGAACGCCGTTGTCCCTTGACTACTTTCCCCGGACTGAGCTGTTGCGCCTGCGAGCTTCGAGCAGGCGATTAAGGATTGACAGCGCCTAGCAGGATCGCTAGAAAATCTGATCTTCTCTGGAGCACGCCCCCAATGAAAACCCCCGCCACCATCAATGAGATTGTTGAAAGTTTCGAACGGCTGGTGAATGTTACTAAGCCCGTCCGAAAAGTGGCGACCGAGTCAGCCAATGCCTATTCGAAATCCTTTCCTCAGAACCCCATCTTCAAAAAAGGGAAGGAAAGTCAGGATAAGCGACAGCGGCATCCTGCTCTGAAGCAGGGGAGCAGTCGAAAAGTCAACCAGGTTGCCTCTTCCACCAGAGAGCAGGCTCTGCACGAAATGATCGTTCAGCATCCTTTTCTTCTCCACACACCAGAGCTGTACGCCGGCGGACTCTACCTGGATGCACTTCTGAATAAATATGAACTGCCCTCGGGTCACATCACCGACTTCACGTATATCACCGTTCAAGACCGTGTGATCAAGGTTACTCTCGTTGAAATTGAAAAGGCGTCGAAGGCGGTGTTCCATAACTCCATCGGCCGACGATCATCCTTTCGGTGCGAGACAGAGGCCGCGCTTAATCAGGTCAGGAACTGGCGTGAAGAGATGCAGAATGAAGCTTTCACAGAAAACTCTACTACGCAAACTGAGAAAATTGTTCATAGGGTATCCGCTGCGATTTTTGACGACCATGGAAATCCCACATCGCTTGCTCGGATAGAGATCAGCTATGTATTGGTTGTAGGAAATGAAACACCGCAAAACGAAGCGCATCAATCATTGATTGATAGGTTGTATATGCAGGAAGGCATCAATATTTATGACTTATCCAATGATGCTGGAGCAAGTCAGGAAGTACCACCACATCAAAAACGTTTTGAAGCTCGGTCTTTACAAGACGACCCCTCTTACACTGGCTAATCCATCATCCCTTCTCCCTCTTGCCCAGTCACTGGGGCTGCCGGCTACCCAGAATGATGACCCGTACGGGGTGCGACTAGCTGGGTTGGGCTGGGAATTACATATAGGAAGTAACGAGGCCTCGGCCATGCATCCAGCCTCCATAAAAGCAATCTTCTATCGATCGGGCGGTAGATGCGAAAAGCCCGGATGTAGTCGCAGAGCGATCGAGGAAGGCAAAATTACAGGCCTCCTACGTCCCATATACAACGTTATTGACGATGATAGTGATTGGACGAAATTCTGGAACACTGACCATGTGGCATTAACTTGTGCAGATCATTTGAACTGCCTCAACGATGAGGAAAAACATACCCTCGGAATGCCACATCCACTCAACCAATCTATGGCCTTGCGTAAGCCATACAGGGCTGATCTCGACCAACAAGCTTTGAGCTTCACTCGCAACTGGCAAACCAGCATGGCGGACAATTTACTGGGGGTTTTAGAGATTGAACCTACTCAGCATCCCGAGCTGGCAGCAAATTTGCGTATGTGGCTCTTAGCAGTAAACTCCCTACCTCGGCATTGCCAATGGTTGCTTTCGGGAATCGTGAACGCCTATTTCAGAAGTCACCACAGGTGGGAATTCCGGAGAAACAGCGAGCGCGTAAAAACAGATTGGCGCTTTTATCACCTGTTCAAGGCAAGAATGATTCGAATCAACCCTCGAGCGAAGCCGCACGAAAACATTGAACCTGCGGTGTTCAGTAAAGAGTTGATTGAGCGAGTGGAGTTCTTGTTTGGTGATCGAACCTGGATGGCTATACACGACCTGTGCGAAGGCAACGTGAGAGGACTGGCGTTTAATCTTGAGCGAGCCCGCGAGGATGCTTTGGGAAAAAAGCAGAGTAATAAGAGGCATAGGGTAGTTACCACTAAAATGGCCCACCATGGAACCCAGAGGCGCTCATCTCCACCTTCCCGGCGTCATCATTACTGCCAAGATCAGTGTGGCGGCTGTCGTAGTTATAGGTGTCTAATGCCATAGAGGTGGAGGAGACGTTCAAGCTTTCACAATCCGGGGGGCTTCACATCATTTCCTCTGATATAGCCGCTGAAATGAACGTTACCGCCCGCAGGAACCTGCCCCGACAGCAGAATCGAGAGCGAGACTGGCGGCCGCCAGCTTTTCATTTTCAATAACACCAACATCCCTTCTGCCCCAGCACGACCAGAATGCAGTTCAACCAAGCGTTTCGTTGCAGCGTCGGGGACGGCGTCCCCATAACTCTCAATAGATAGTCCGACACGGCCTGGCTCAGGTTTTCTGCCTCCGAGTGCAAAAACTCCACGTCCCTGCGGCCATCGCCTCTTGATAGCGCCGAAGCGCCTCTGCAGCCTGCAGAGAAAACCGTTTGATATCCTCTTGGATTTACACAAAGTCTCGCTTTATCGTCCGCTACAACTTTTGCGCCCGCAGGCCTTAACGCTGCAGGCAGGGAAAGTCTTTCCCTAACCTGCACAGGCCCGTCTCAGGTTAGGCCATGTTGGCTTCGTTTGCTGAAGACCACTGTGCGCTTATCTTCGTAGCGGACAACCCCCACGAACCCTCGGCGCTTCAGGGCCTCAACAAGGCGCCGAACGTCTGAGGATGGCGGGAGGTGCGCACGCTTCTTTCCAACGAGGTCAGCATGCTCTTCTCCCAGTAAAGGTAGTACCTCGGCTAAGTCAGTCCAGCCGCAATTCATCTGCAGGGCTTGGATGATCATCTCTGTCCGATTCGAGGTGCTCAGGGATGAATCGGAAAGGCAATGCAGGATCACGGGCAAGTAGCTCACCGGGAATGTGGCTTGCTCACTGTTAGCGCGAAACGCAAGCGTTGGCCAATTCAACGACCGAGCCCTCCCAAGTGCTGAACATATCTGCAGTAATGCCCTGCCACATCGTAATGGTGTCTACTACAGAAGCGACACCAGAGCGGCTGAGGGCCGCAACCAAGCCAATTGGCAACGTAGTTAGACTCAGAGTTTCACGGGCTTCCGTCCAATGATGGGCGATGTAACGTGCCGCTAGTGAGATGTTGTACTGTGCGAATAGCTCTCTGACTTCTGAACTGTAAGGGACGAAGGACGCATCTGGAGAAACAGAGCCATCGGGTTGTTGGCACGGAGTGTTTCAAAAATACCGACGGCGCCAGGACGATCGAAGAAAACAGGGACTTTAAAGTCTCATCGCTAAACCTGCTCATGTTGGATGAGGAATGTCTGCAACTCTTCCTCCCCTTCTGCTCCCCAAATCTCATCGGTCAGCCTTGCCGCGTTGCGTGTGACGAATTTGATGAAGGTAGGAGCAGCAGAATTGCCGAGATCTATCCGTTCAACTTCAGATGACGAGGCCTCTCCGCCGGTTATGATGACGTAATCGAAGAATGTCCATACGGTATCCCCGATGTTGCACAAGCGCTCAGACTCCATAGCCGACAACCAAAGCGCATGAGGAAGTCTTTCAATATCAGTGATACAAGCAACTGGTTTTTTTGAAGAGCTCCAACTGAAGCCCCTCCCATGTCTTCGATATCTTCGAGCAGAGCAAACAGGTCGAGTAGCGAGATCTCCGTCTCAGGTAGCTGCCATCTTGGCTGAGCAATCCGCAAACGTACGCTGCAGCAGATTGCTCAATCAGCTCATCGAAGCCGACGAGTTCCAAACTGGGAAAGCCGATCGTGGGAAACGGTGCCAGGGTCGGTGCCATGATCCAGAGTACTGCATAGCAGTTTCAACATCGGCAGTGTGGGACTGAGGCACCCCCACTCCACCAGTGATCGGAGCTCGTCAAAAGTAGATGTGTCGCTGACATTCCAAAACTGCGCGGGTTTCTTTCTGAGCCAATCCCAGCCCATCTGGTTTGAAGCCAACCCGGGAATCAGCTTTGAAACATCGCGCAGGTCGTTGATGGCTTTGAACACCGTGTCGCTGCGCCCTTCAAGCTGTTTGAGTTCGTCGGCCGTCAAGCTATCCAACGTCATGACCAACAAATCTTCAAGCACAAAGTTCGCTTTGTCGTAGGCGACGAGCTCATTGATGACGTTAGGATGGTTTTTGAATAGTGCCCTGATGAACCCAGTCTTCGCCTCATCTGGGAGCAGCTCGACAACCTCAGCAAGGCGCGCTAGATGCTGAGAACTGCTTTTGATGATTACCTGCAGCTTGTCTTCCCTGGACTGAGCGTCATCCTGGCTTGGCCGGACGAGTTCGGCCATCAAGTGCACCACACAACCCTTTCCCCTTGTCGATCGAATCGAAATCCAGCTTGCTCGCAACACGCTCGGGATTCCGTATGGGGGTGCCGACGTCAAGCATTTCGCCCCGGGCAGGGCCATCGTGAGCATCTTGTCCGTCTGGGTCAATGAGCCTTCGTAGAAGTAGCCCAGGTAGTCCGTGTAATCGGTATCAAGCTTGCCTCGGCGCAGCATGAAAATGATCAGCTCGTAGCCAGCGAAGCGAGCACTGAACGAGTCACCATAGCCGTTTTTACAGGCGTCTCTGAACGGCATGGTTTTCAGTTTTGTTATCTCTCTCTGCGAATCCGCAATCTGATCGTCAATCTCATGAATTGACTTTTCAAACCTCGCGGCGCGATCGGAGTACGACAGCTCCTGGAGCACTGTTTTGGGACTCTGGGCGTCACCTCGCTGAGATCCGTAACCCCTGGCATTAAATTGCGTATAGACATTCCTCTGATTGACCACCCGGTCGAACACTTGGTCTTCGACAAAATCCATCAGCGAGATGACGGTTCCGTCTTCTAGCCATAGAGTATTGGCCTCTCTGAGGTTGCCTCGACGGATGAGCTCTAACCAAACACACGCACGGAGGCTTGCCAAATTGGGAGCAATATCTGCCTCATGCTTCTCTCGCTGTTCCTTCAGGGCTGCAATCACGCGCTGATGGGGTTGTGCTTCACCTTTAACCCACTCGGGGTAGCCGTCGATCACCTCATATACAAGTCCTTTCCGCTTGAGGAGATCCGAATACACCTCAGGGTGAAGGTTCCTAAGGGCAACCATCGCGAAAAGCTTGTCAGGTTCAAGCGCCAGGCCGTCATTGGCGAGAATGTTTGCGTAGATGTCGAACTCGTTCACGATGTTCTTGATCAGGCGCATCTCATCGACGTGGTAGCCCACCGTTTCGATCAGCTTGGGCGTGAGACCAGCGGTGAGCGGCTGACCACCTACATGTCGCTGCTCCAGCAGCTCGATCAGTTTTTCACGCGAGTTTTCCGAGTTCACCACGGGAATGATCGGGATGATCAGATCAAAAAACTTCGTTTTGTCCGTGACGGTAAACATCTCATCCCGCAGCGCATAGATGAAATGGATAGGGCGATTCACCTGGGAGACTGGCGGATGATGAAATTGATCTCTCGCCAGCCTGAAAAAGATCTCCTGGATGTCGAATCTGTCCAGATCCTCAATCACCACAACGTCGATGTCGCTGCGCTCGAAGCAGTAGATGATCTCGTCGATGTTCTTGTGCAGCACCGAGCCATGGTGAGTCGCCTCAAGCTTCCCGCCCTTGAGCGTCAAACCATCGATGCTGAAAAGTGAGAGCAGTTTTAAAGCCAGAGTAAAGGGCCCACGCACAGCCAAGCAAGACCACACCAAGTGCAACCGGTTCTGGTACCCACATCAGCCCTTTCAATGCCCAATCCTTTGCGACCTCGGAAAGGGTTTGCAACTTCGGTGCACCCAGGCGCAACGCGCAGATACCGATCGCTGCGACGCACAGGGTACGCCAGCACACGCGCAGCGTTGAGGCATGAGAAATGCGCTTAAGTCGTGTTTTGGGTAATTTTTTTCGCTTGTACCGCGTAAAGAAGCTGCTGGACGATCGTCTCTTTCGATCCCGATTGATTAGGTCATCACTAGCCGCCCCATCGGTGGTGATCTCAACCGATGCAGGCCGAGGTGCTTCGAGCAGCCTTGGCTCAGATGACTCGTCAATCGGCTTTGGTGAGACAGTGGTGGTGGGAGCGTTCGCCTTGGTGAATGTGGCCAACGATACGAAAGTATGGTTTGAAGCTACGGTGGTGGTTCGAAAAACGTCTTCAGACACTGCTTTTACCTGCCCATAGCCACCGGTAATTGCTATGTTGAGTACTTCATCGTTTTGCAGTGCCCGCAAGAGTTCACGCTCATATCTTTGCCGCTCTGTTCGTTCTCCACCAGAATGGGAGTCAAGGGCTCGAAATAGAGTCCATCCTCACTTCGCCAAGCTGCGAATGATCGCCGGGCTGCAACGTCCACCGGCGACTAGCGCCCACCAACAGCGGCTGGCGCCGCGTACGATTTTCCCTGACATTTCCTGATCCTGGTTCTCGGCCGCGCCCAGCGCTTGGGCCGCAATCGCCTTCAATACACGCGTCGACGTAGTCACAATGAAAACCTACGCGCCACTTCGTTAGCGGCTATATGCCACATATGAAGGCTTTGCGCTATCCGGGTGCGGGGCTGGCTGGTACTGACGCCCTTAACGTCGCCGAGTCAGTTTGGCCTGCCGAGTATCTTGGCGTCTTGGTTTTCCGGGCTTGTACTTGCAACGAGGAAAGCTTGAGCAGGATTTGAAATCACCGAACTTACCGGTGCGCTGAAGCACGACCCCATGTTGGCACACCGGGCATCGTTCCTCCTGGATTGGTCAACCTTTGATATCTGTGACTATTACCACCCCGTCCTTTACCAGCTCGGTGAGGAAACGGTGAATTTCTGGCAGACACAGTGAACATCACTACAGACCTACGAGCCCGACGGTCAACGCCACGTAGAAAAGTCGGCGCTCCTCGCCATGCAGGTAGGTGTCTCCTTCGGCATAACTAGGCCGAAGACCGGATCGTCCCCTTTCATGCTCGGGAATCCTCCAGCCATCATTCCGGGGAGCAAAATATAGTCGCCTGATCACCCTTTGAGTGTGAATGGTTTTGAATCTGATCTCAAGTTTGTTTCCGTAGGCGTTGCTCCCACCCCTGGGGTATGAATTGCGCATCGGTTTTGTAGCGTCCAAGTACGAAGACTGTTATCAGCCGACCATTTGCCCCGGGGACTACCCGGTCGGAAAGCTGCTGGTAAAGATCGTCAAATACTGGCGCAAGCCATCCTGAACCTGATCCCTACTCGATAGCTGAAAATGCCTGGAATGCGGGCCCGATGGGCTCCGTCACAGAAATCACGGTCTTCTGCAACTGAGCAGGTTCTTAGCCACGAACTGGCTGGAGGTGTCACAGATAGCCTGAGGCAGCGATAAGTCTTCTCTAATCGGAATACCTCACCGTGGCCATACCATTCCACGAAACCAGTCATCACACTCACATCCGCGCCGGCGAATCGATTGATTGACTGCCAGTCATCACACCGCGAACAGGTGACTATTGGGCTCTTGTACCAACGCCCTCAGTAGTCGCGCACGACGCGGCGCGACGCATCTTGGTATCGTCGGCCATGACCAAGCGATAAGGCGACTGGTAGCCACGCTCTAGGCAATCTGCGGCCAGGTTAATCATGTCCTCAAAATCGATCCCACGGTCTTCTTCAGGGCGGCATCCCAGCCTTCGATCAACCGGAATCGCGAAGCTCCAGGAACATTTTGTACCGGAACTTGAAAACGCTGATCGGAAGAGCGTCGTACCGTTCGTGCAGCATCGCCGCCGTTCAAGGCTATTACTTTTGTAGTGAGAGATGAACGATCGGAGCACCTTCACCAAGTCAATATGTTCCAGTGGTACTAGGCCGGAGTCCGGGATCGGACGGTCGCGGGTTTGGATTTAGCTCCACGCCCGCGACGTCAGCTCTTGAGAGAGATGAGCGAAGATTTCACCCGTCCGCAATTGGTGTGAAGTCGACTCCATCAGCTGCGTACCATAACTGGCATGGGTCTTCCGCTTCCAATCGGCCCCTTCCGCATAATTCACGAAATGCGCGGGTGCTGTTGGCCCTCTGCATCGAAGGCAAAGTGCTCGTGATAGAGGTTCAGCTGCGGGTAATTAAAAGTCGGGCGCATATTGGCGTGATCGGCAGTTGCAGTGTCGTGTTCGTAGGGCCGCTCATAGGCGTACTCGACGCCGTTGTAGAAAAGCCAGTTGGCAATCAAGCGCTCTTCCTGACTCGCGACATGCTCACCATTGAGTGTGATAAGCCGAGCCTCCCCTTCCCTGTCGAAAGCTTCCGCCACATCTCTCAACGGCGCAGTGGAGTGATCCCGCCCGAATACCAAGCGGAAAAGATCCCACTTGGTGCGAAACTCATCTGACCTGTCTTTAAGCGTGTCAACGATCACACCAAGTTTCTCAAGCCAAGAATCCGCCTTGGTAGCCCACTTGGGGACGCTAGTTTTTTTGCCGTCGCACCGCCAATGATTTTTAAGCCCAGTGAATGAAACGTCAGTGCATTGATCGTGACACCGGCCATACCTAGCCTTCCGAGAGACTGAGCGCCCCTTTCCTGCAGCTCCTGTGCAGCATCTTTGTTAAAGGCCAGCATGATGATCTCGGATGGGGCCAAGAAACCGCGATGAACCGCGTAAATCGCCTTGGCAACCATCGTAGAGGTCTTGCCGGAGCCGGCGGAGGCAATAAGCTGAACCCGATTGTCGAAGCAAACCACAGCTTTTGCTTGCTCATCATTGAGCTCACGGGACTCGACGTTATCCAGAAGATTTGAGCAAGCATCCAGCTCGCGGATCATGTGTGCTTTGTTACGAGTCTGCCAATTGGTTGGCCAATCTTGAGACCATTGGCGCAACCGCCCTAACACGCGTGTCTTGTTGTCTCCCAATGCAGTTTGGATAACTGGAGAATCAAACAGTGACTTGAGATCAGCATCGTCGATTTCAAAGCATCCTTCTCGAAAGAAGCTCCTGCTGCATGTCGTGTGTCAGCCCATCGATGTTCTGGCGTCTACCGTCAGCGCAACTTGATCGACCAATTTCAGCCCAACCCATGATCCTGGCGTAATAAGTAACGGAAATTCTGCCTGCTCGTGACGGCCCGAAGCTGCTCACTCAGCGTGTGACGAGCCGACTTTGGCAAGCCGACGAGATGAATCTCGTAACCAACCCAAGCAGTGACGTTTTGTCCATAACAGGCCATCGCGAAAGCGCAGTGAGGAAAACGCTTCGAGAGGTATCGAGTACGTTTGCTCATTCAACGTAACGCTGAATTGATCA
>RCNN01000341.1:0-35617 GCA_003667245.1 Heterostelium multicystogenum
AATAACGCTGCTTGAGCTGTTCGGCTTCCTCACTGGTTTTCACCAGAATGTGACGGGCTTGGGCTTTCATTGATCGGTCCTGATGTGAAACGGCGCGCGATTATGCCTGAAGTCAGGCCTCTGAGATGATATGCTGCGGATTTTGTTGGCCAGCAGGTCAATCGAAAACGGCTTGGCCAACCATGTCCATGCCTTCCTCCCAGGAACCCTGGCGCTCGGCGGCTTTCTCGGCGTAACCGGTCCATGAACAGCACCTTCAGGTCCGGCCGGTGGTTGCCGGGCGATTTCCGCCAGTTGCCTGCCGTTCATCCCCGGCAAGCCCACATCAGTCACCAGCAATCCACGCGCAAGTCGGACTCCAGCAACGGCAGCGCCGCCCGTGCATCCGCCGGCCTGGTGTGCGGTGTAGCCCAGTTCATCCAGCACATTCACCACCAGCATCCGCACTGCCGGGTCGTCCTCGACCACCACCACGGCTTCGCCTTCCAGCGCCACCGGGGCTTCGCACCTGGGTAGCGGGTTGTGGTCCGCTCCAGTGCCGTGCCATGCAGGCGCGGCAGGTACAGGCGCACGCAGGTGCCTGGCCCGGTTCGCTTTGGATGGTCACAGTGGCCGCCGGATTGCTGTGCAAACCCATAGATCATCGACAGCCCAAGCCCAGTACCCTGGCCGATGGGCTTGGTGGTGAAGAACGGGTCGAAGGCCTTGGCGAGGATTTTTCGCGGTCATGCCTGCGCCGTTGTCGCTCACGCCGAGCATCACATAGTCGCCGGCCTTGACCGGTTCCAAGGTGGTGATGTTCGGTGCCGTCGAGGTAGCTGTTGGCGGTCTCGATGCACAATTGCCACACCGTCGGGCATCGCATCGCGGGCGTTGATCACCAGGTTGAGCAGAAGCGTTTTCCAGCTGACTGGCGTCGGTGTTCACTGGCCACACGTCGGTGCCCAGTTGCACCTTGAGTTCGATGTGCGCGCCCTTGGTGCGGCGGAACAGGTCTTCCAGGGACGCCACCAATTGATTCGGGTCGACCGGCTTTGCGGTCCAGGGATTGGCGGCGGGAGAAGGCCAGCAGGCGATGGGTCAGCGCAGCGGCGCGATGAGCCGAGGATACGGCGGCGTCGGTGAAACGGCCGATCTCGTCGCTGCGCCCGGCGGCGATATAGCGTTGCATCAGGTCCAGGCTGCCGATGATCCCGGTGAGCATGTTGTTGAAGTCATGGGCGATGCCGCCGGTGAGCTGGCCGACCGCTTCCATCTTCTGGGCATGGCGCAGGGCGTCTTCGGCACGCTCGCGCTCGAACATCTCGTTTTGCAGGCGCTGGTTGGCTTCGGCCAGGGCCTGGGTGCGCTGGCTGACGCGCTCTTCAAGGTTTTCGTTGAGGTGGCGCAGGGCTTCCTCGGTAAGTTTGCGCTCGGGTCTCGTCGATTACAAAAATATAGAAACCGTTGACTGAACCGTCAGCGCTGAAACGCGGCAGGTACTTCATCAGCGCGTGGCGTGGCCGCCCGTCATGGTGCGGGGTGACGGTAACGAAACTGCAGGCCTTGCCTTGAGCGCCGCCTCGATCTTGTCGACGCGCCCGGCATAGATTTCGTCGCCCACGACTTCGCGGATGCTCTTGCCGTACAGCTCCTGCGGGGTCATGCCGTACCAGTCCAGGTAGGCACTGTTGTTCAGGCGAAAACGCTGTTCGTGTCGACATAACCGATCAACACCGGCATGGCGTTGATGATCAGTTGCAGCTCGGTCTGGCTTTGGCGCAGGGCCTGTTCGGTGTGCTTGCGTTCGGTCAGGTCGAGGGCGGCGCCGAGAAAACGCGCCGGTCGGCCATGGTGGTCCTTGTAGCAACGGCCCCGGGCAAACACCCAGCGCACTTCGCCGTCGGCGCGCTGCAGGCGGTATTCCTCGGCGTACTCGTGCCGTGGGTGATGCAGTGCTTGATGCTGCGGGCCACCATGCCACGGTCTTCTGGGTGCACGCCTTGCAGGTAGTCGCTGATGGGCAGCAGGTCGGCGTCGCACGGGTCAACACCGTGCAGTTGGGCGAAATGGGCGTCCGGCGATAAAGCGGTCTTCGCCGATATCCCAGTCCCAGGTGCCCACGGCATCGGTGGCGGCCAGGGCCAGCTGAAGGCGTTGCTCGGTGTTGCGCTGGGCCTTGAGGCTGTTCTCGGTGCGCTGCTGCAGTTCCAGGGCGATGCGCCGGCGCTCGTTGGTTTCGATGGCGGTAATCAGGATCCCGGCGACCTCGCCACGCTCGTCGCGGATCGGGCTGTAGGTCAGGTCGAGCCAGAATCTCGGTGTCGCGGTCGTTGCGCTGCAGGACGAAACGCTGCTCGGTGAAGGTGCGCACCTGGCCCATGAGGACGGCGCTGTAGATTCGGGTCGGTAAACGGCTTGAGCTCAGGCCAGATCAGGTCAGCCGGTTGGCCGAAGGCGGCCGGATGCTTGTTGCCCGCCAGCATTGCGAAGCCGTCATTGTAGATCTGGGTGAGTTCGGCACCCCACAGCAACAGCATCGGCATCGGTGAATGGATCACGATGTCCCACGGCTGTACGGAGGCTTTGCGGCCAATCAATGGCGTCACCGAGGGGGCTTCGTGCCCAGTCCAGCCGCGCAATCAGTGCTGCGGCCTCGCTGCCGGTGGGTGATACGTTCATGTAAATGCCCTGCGCGTAACGCTTGAAGAATGACAAAAGCCGATTATCCCGCGACCCGGGGCCGGCTTTCCACCCTCGAAAAAATAGCATGCTTGAGGGGTTTGTCTTCAAATGAGTGCTTAAAGGCTAAAACGTTTCATCTTTCTGTCAGCTCCCGGCGATCACGAAATTGCTCCAGCGCCTCGGGGTTGGCCAGTGCGTCGGTGTTCTTGACCGCCTCGCCATGCACCACGTTGCGCACCGCAGCTCGACGATCTTGCCGCTGATGGTGCGCGGGATATCCGTCACCGCGAGGATCTTCGCCGGCACGTGGCGGCGGCGTGGTGTTGGCGCGGATCACCTGGCGGATCTGCTGCTCCAGGCCGTCGTCCAGTTCGATGCCATCGTTTGAGGCGCACAAACCAGCACCACCCGCACGTCATCCTGCCAGCGTTGGCCGATGGCCAGGCTTTCCAGGACCTGAGGCACTTTTTCCACCTGGCGGTAGATCTCCGCGGTGCCGATGCGCACCCCTCCGGGGTTGAGCACCGCATCCGAGCGGCCATGGATCAGCAGGCTGCCATTGGCCGCTGTTCGGCGTAGTCGCCCTGGGGCCCACACGCCGGGGAACTGGCTGAAATACGAGGCCCGCAGTTTTTCCTGGTGCGGGTCATTCCACAGGCCGATGGGCATTGCCGGGAAGTGCCGGGTGCACACCAGTTCGCCTTTTTTCGCCCACCAGCGGGTGGCCCTGGTCGTCCCACACTTCGATAGCCATAGCCAGGCTCTTTGCACTGCATCTCGCCACGGCGCACCGGCAGCACCGGGTTGCCGATCACGAAGCAGGACACGATATCGGTGCCGCCCGACATCGACGACAGGCACAGCTCGGGCTTGATCTCGCGGTACACGTAGTCGTAGCTCTGGGGCGACAGCGGCGAGCCGGTAGAAATCAGGCCCTTGAGGCTGCCCAGATCATGGCTCAGCCGCGGTTGCAGCCCGGCTTTCTCCAGGGTGGCGAGGAACTTGGGGCTGGTGCCGAACACGCTGATTTTTTCCTGGTCGATCAGGTCCATCAGGCGTTCCGGCCCGGGGTGAAACGGCGAGCCGTCATACAGCACCGCCGTGGCGCCGATGGCCAGTACCGACACCAGCCAGTTCCACATCATCCAGCCGCAGGTAGTGTAGTAGAACAGGCAGTCATCCCCGCGACAGGTCGGCGTGCAGGCCGTGTTCCTTGAGGTGGGTGAGCAGCACGCCGCCGGTGCCGTGGATGATGCACTTGGGCAACGCCGGTGGTGCCGCTGGAATAGAGGATGTACAGCGGCTGATCGAAGGGCACGGCGACGAAATCGGGCTCGCCGCCGGGGCTGTAGAAGTCGTCCAGAGCGCGACGTGGGCCCGGGTCTGATACTCCTCGGGACGCGCCTGCGGGCGGGCATACGGCACGATGATCAGTTGTTGCAGGGACGGCAGCCGTTCGAGGATTTCATTGAGCTTGCTGCTTTGGTCGATGACCTTGCCGGCGTAGCGGTAACCGGCGCAGGTGATCAGCACCTTGGGTTCGATCTGGCCGAAGCGGTCGATCACGCCCTGGGTGCCGAAGTCCGGCGAGGAGCACGACCAGATGGCGCCGAGGCTGGTGGTGGCGAGCATGCCCACCAGGGTTTGCCAGGTGTTGGGCATGCACGCGGCCACCCGGTCCCCACGCCCACGCCGGCCGCCCGCCAGGCTGCGTTGCAGGCCGGCGACATGGCGGGCCAGTTCGGCGTAGGTCAGTTGCTCGCGCTGGCCGTCTTCGCTGATCGCGACCACGGGCGGGGTGATCGTCGCGGGGCCGGCGCAGCAGGTGTTCGGCAAGTTCAGGGTAGCGCCGGGAAACCACTGGGCGCTGGGCATCTCGGCGTCTTCGATCAGCACCGCGCTGGGCGGCGTGCGGAACTGCACCTCAAAAAACTCGACAATCGACTGCCAGAAGTCCGGGCGCTGGTCGATGCTCCACTGGTGCAGGGCCGGGGTAGTCGCCGATCTGCAAGGCATGGCGATCATTGATGAAGCGCCGGAACTGGTCCATCCGGGTGTTGTGGATGCGTTCGGGGGAGGGTTGCCAGAGTATTTCGGACATAAGGAAATCTCTTTTTTATTATCTGATCTATCTAACGACACCGATCAAAATGTGGGAGCGGGCTTGCTCGCGAATGCGGTGGGTCAGTTCCAGATGTGTTAACTGATACACCGCATTCGCGAGCAGCCCGCTCCCACATTTGAGCTGCGGTGTCTTGGGAATCGTCGCTTACTGGGCCAGCCAGCCACCGTCGATATTCCACGCTGCACCGCGCACCTGGCTGCCGGCTTCGCTGCACAGGAACAGCACCAGCTCCCCCAATTGCGGCGGTGTCACGAACTCCAGCGACGGCTGCTTCTCCGCCAGCAAATCCTGCTGCGCCTGCTGCGGGTCAACCCCGCTGGCATGCGGTCATCAATCTGCTTCTGCACCAGCGGCGTCAGCACCCAGCCCGGGCAGATGGCATTGCAGGTGACATTACTCTGGGCTGTTTCCAGGCCCACCACCTTGGTTAGCCCGATCACCCCGTGCTTGCAGCGACGTAAGCCGCCTTGCCCACCGAACCCACCAGCCCATGCACCGAGGCGATATTGACGATCCGCCCCCAACCCTTGGTTTTCATTCCCGGCAGGCTCAAACGCGTGCTGTGGAACACCGACGACAGGTTGATCGCAAATGATCGATCCCAGCGCTCCACCGGGAATTCGTCCACCGGCGCCACATGCTGGATCCGGCGTTGTTCACCAGAATGTCGATGCCGCCAAACTCGCGCTCGGCGTAGGCGATCATCTCGGCGATCTGCGCCGGGTCGCTGAACGGTCGGCCGGATGATGCCCGACCTTGCCGCCGAAGGCCCTGCACCTGGGCGATCACCGCGCTGGCATCGCCGAAGCCGTTGAGGATCAGGTTGGCGCCGGCCTTGGCCAGGCTCAGGGCGATGCCCAGGCCGATGCCGCTGGTGGGAGCCGGTGACCAGGGCGGTCTTGCCGTTCAATGTCGTCATATCACTCACACAATGCCGGTGGCGTAGAAAGTACCAATCACCACGAACACCGCGAGGGTCTTGATGATCGTGATGCCGAAAATATCTTTATAGGCTTCGCGGTGGGTCAGCCCGGTGACCGCCAGCAGCGTGATCAACGGCGCCGTTGTGGGGCAGGGTGTCCATGCCGCCGCTGGCCATGGCCGCGACCCGGTGCAGTAACTTCAAGGGGGATATTGGCCGCATGGGCCGCTGAAATAAAGCTCTCCGACATGGCCGCCAGCGCGATGCTCATGCCGCCCGAGGCGGAACCGGTGATGCCGGCCAGCAGGGTCACGGTAATCGCTTTCGTTGACCAAGTGGGTTGGGAATGCCCTTGAGCCAGTCCGCCAGCACCAGGAAGCCGGCAAGCGAGGCGATCACCGCACCAAAACGTATTCCGAAGCGGTGTTCATCGCCGCCAGCAGCGCCGCCGCTGACGGCACTCTTGCTGCTCGGCGAGCTTGCTGCGAATCGCCGAGAAGCGAACAACCAGCACCACGATAATCCCCCAGCAAGCCGCCTGCACCGCCCAGATTGCCGTGAGCTTGGCGACTTCGGTCTGCACCGGCGCGCTCATGCCCGGCAGGCTGAGGGTGTGGGTCTTGCCGTACCAACGAGCGGAATCCAGTGGGTGAACAGCAGGTTCATGATGCCCACCAGCAGCAGCGGCGACAGCGCGATCCAAAGGGTTGGGCAGCTGATGTCTTCGGCGGTTTCCGGCTCGTTGCGCAGCTCGGTCCCATAGCCTTCACCGGCGCGCTGGGCCTTGTTGCGCTGGCGGCCAGGTACAGCATGCCGGCGCAGAATACGAAGATCGTGCCGATCAGCCCCAGCCACGGCGCGGCCCAGGCGGTGGTGTTGAAAAAGGTGCTGGGGATGATGTTCTGGATCTGCGGCGTGCCGGGCAAGGCGTCCATGGTGAACGAGAACGCGCGCGAGGGCGATGGTCGCCGGCAGCAGGCGCTTGGGGATATTGCTTTGGCGGAACATCTCGGCGGCAAACGGGTACATCGCGACACCACCACGAACAGCGACCGCCGCCGTAGGTCAGCAGGGCGCACACCAGCACGATCACCAGCATCGCCTGGCGCGTGCCGAGCAACTGGATCGCGGCGGCGACGATGGAGCGCGAGAAAGCCGGAGATTTCAATCAGCTTGCCGAACACCGCACCGAGCAGGAATACCGGGAAATACAGCTTGAGGAAGCCGACCATTTTTTTCCATGAACACCCGGTGAACGCGGGAGCGACGGCGGAAGGGTCGGTGAGCAGCAACGGCGCCGAGGGCGGCGATGGGGGCGAACAGGATGACGCTGTAGCCACGGTAGGCGGCCAGCATCAGCAGCGCCAGGGCGGCGAGGGCAATGATCACACTCATGGTGTGTCTCCATCTGATTGTTATTTTTGTGGGGGTGAGGCGGTGGGGAGGGGCTTTAGCGAGATGTGTGCCAAGTTATTAACCTGTTGAAAATAATAGATAAATTCTTGATCTGTGAGAGCGTTCTCAAGTTTTGTCCCCGAATTTGAGACTGTTTGGAGATCAAAATGTGGGAGCGGGGCTTGCTCCTCGCGAATGCGGTGTATCAGGCAGTAATTCAGGCACTGACACACCGCATTCGCGAGCAAGCCCGCTCCCACATTGGATTTTCTCTGTATTTGGAATTGTGTCTCTTTTTGGAGACTAGGCGATGCCAAGGCAACCATTTTTCTTGTACAAGGTCGACCGGCCCAGCCCCAGCCGCTTCGCCGCCTCCACCACGTTCCCCACAGTGCTTCAACGCCGCCCCAATCACCTGCCGATCAAACCGCTCCCGGGCCGCGCTGAAAACTCTCGCCCTCAACGGTCTCTACCGAACTCTGCTCAACCGGGCTGAACGTACCAAATCGCCGCGCGAATTTCACTGGCGTCCAGCACCAGGTCATCACTCAACAGCGCCGCCCGCTCCAGCACATTGCGCAGCTCGCGGATATTCCCCGGCCACGCATGCTGCGCCAATAACGCCAAGGCCCTCGCGGTCCAGCTCATGCTGGCTGCGCAACTCCTCCAGAATCGCCTCGCTCAACGCCGGCAAATCATCCAGCCGCGCGCGCAACGGCGGCACCTGGATTCGGCAGCACATTCAGCCGGTAATACAGGTCCGCCGAACTCGCCGCGCTTGATTGCCGCTTCCAGGTCCATGGACGTGGCCGCAATCACCCGCACATCGCTGTGGATCATCTCGTTGGAGCCCACCGGCTCGAACTCTTTCTCCTGCAACACCCCGCAGCAATTTGCTTTGCAGTGGTAGCGGCATGTCGCCGATCTCATCCAGAAACAGCGTGCCGCCCTGGGCAATCTGCAACTTGCCGGGTCGGCCCTTGCGGTCGGCACCGGTAAATGCGCCCGGGCGCCGTGCCGAAGAATTCCGCCTCCAGCAAATCATGCGGGATGGCTGCGCTGTTGATGCTGACGAAAGCTTTATGGGCGCGAGGCGATGCACCGTGAATCGCCTGGGCCCAGCAGCTCCTTGCCGGTCCCGGTTTCTCCCAGCAGCAACACTGGCGACTCCGCGCTCGCACTGCGCCGCGCCCGACGTTTGACTTCCAGGCTGGCCGCGCTGGTGCCGATAAAGTGCGCGAAGTTGTATTTACTCTGCCGCGACCTCAGCAGCGACCGAGTGGAAGCCAGTTCCTGCTGCATGCTCAGGTAACGCTCGATCAGCGGCGACAGGTTGCGCAGCTCATCAAACAACGCAAACCGATGGCGCCCGATCACCTTGCCGGCGTCGTCATGGATCGGCAGGCGCATCACCACCAGCGGCCTTTGGCGTGTCTGGATATCCAGCAATATCGGCTGGTCGTTTACGCCACCACCTGGCGCAACAGGCTGTTGGAAATCACCTGCTCGCAGGGTTGCCCGATGGCTTCGTCGGCGCTTTTCAGGCCGAAGCGCTTGGCGTAGCGCTCGTTCATCCAGACGATGTTCGCGTCACCCGTCGACAATCACCGTGCCTTCGCTGGACTGCTCGATGATCTCGAACAGCGACTGGAATCGCCAGGCCGCGAACGTATTGGTAATCCTTGAGGCTGGCCGGTGGTGCTCATGGGTGCGCCGCCGCGAGGAGTTCCCGGGTGTAAGGGTGTTGAGGCGCGGCAAACACTTCATCGCTGGGCCCGCGTTCCAACCACCTTGGCCGTCCTTGATCACGATCATGTCGGGGCCAGGGCCCGCACCACCGCGAGGTCATGGCTGATAACAGGTACGTCAGGCCGTACTTTTCCTGCAGCTCAAGCAGCAGGGCGACCACCTGTTTTCTGCACGGTACGGTCCAGCGCCGAGGTGGGTTCGTCCAGCAGGATCAGCGCCGGCTTGAGCACCAGCGCACGGGCGATGGCGATGCGCTGGCGCTGGCCGCCGGAGAATTCATGGGGGTAGCGATGGCGGCTGGCAGGGTCCAGGCCCACGTCTTCCAGCACGCGGATCACTTGGGCTTCGCGGTCCTTGAGGCTGCACGGCGCATGCACTTCCAGGCCTTCGCTGATGATCTGCGCCACCGACATCCGCGGGCTGAGGCTGCCGAACGGGTCCTGGAACACCACCTGCATCTGCTTGCGCCACGGCCTGCATCTGCTTTTGTGTCAGGCCGTCGAGGGCCTCGCCCTGGAAGCGAATCGTGCCGCTGGAATCCAGCAGCCGCAGAATCGCCTGGCCCAGGGTGGATTTGCCCCGAGCCGGACTCGCCGACAATCCCCCAGTGTCTTGCCGCGCTGTACCTCCAGGCTGATGCCGTCCACCGCTTGCAGGTACTTGCTTGCGCCGGAACAACCCGCCACCCAGCGGGAACTGCACACTCAGGTTATCCACCTGCAACACCGTCTCCCGCGCCTCGTGATTCAAGACGATGCCTGCCGGTTCAGCATCCAGCAGCAGGCGGCTGTAAGGGTGCTGCGGGGCGCAGAACAGGGTTTTCGCAATTCCGCCTGTTCGAAATTTCCCCGGCCTTCATCACGCACACCCGCTGGGCAATGCTGCGCACCAGGTTTGAGGTCGTGGCTGATCAGCAGCAGCGACATGCCCAGGCGTTGTTGCAGGGACTTGAGCAGCAGCAGGATCTTGCGCTGCACGTCACATCCAGTGCAGTCGTCGGCTCATCGGCAATCAGCAGTTCTGGCTCACAGGCAGGGCCATGGCGATCATCACCCGCTGGCGCTGGCCGCCGGAGAGTTGGTGGGGGTAGGCCTTGAGGCGTTCCCGGGGCTTCTGGATGCCCACAGTTCGAGCAATTCGAGGATCGCGCCTGGGCTGTTTGCCGCCCAGGCCCTTGTGCAACAGCAGGGTTTCGCCGATCTGCTTCTCGATGCTGTGCAGCGGATTCAGGGACGTCATCGGCTCCTGGAAGATCATCGCAATCCGGATTGCCCCGCAGTTTTTGCAGGGTGGCGGGCGAGGCGCCGAGCAGTTCCTGGCCGCGATAGCGCACCGAGCCGGTGGTTTCGGTGCCGGCTTCGGGCAGCAGTTGCAGGATCGAATGGGCGGTCACCGATTTGCCCGAACCCGACTCGCCCACCAGCGCCAGGCACTCGCCGGGGCGCACGTCCAGGCACAGCTTGCGCACCACCGTCTGGCCGTTGAAGGCGACACTCAGGTCGCGAATCTCGATCAGGTTTTCAGTCATCTCAACGGCCTTCATGAGCGTGGGTCGAAGGCGTCACGCAACGCCTCGCCGATAAACACCAGCAACGACAGGATCAGCGCCAGGGTGAAAAACGCGGTCAGCCCCAGCCATGGTGCTTGCAGGTTCTGCTTGCCCTGGGCGATCAGCTCACCCAGTGACGCGCTGCCGGCAGGCATGCCGAAACCGAGGAAATCCAGGGCGCTCAGGGTGGAAATCGCCCCGTCAAAATGAACGGCAAGTAGCTCAGGGTGGCGGTCATCGCGTTCGGCAGGATATGCCGGCGGATGATCTTGCCGTCCCCCAGGCCCAACGCCCGCGCGGCCTTGACGTACTCCAGGTTGCGCCCCGCAGGAACTCGGCGCGCACCACGTCCACCAGGGCCAGCCAGGAAAACAGTGCCATGATCCCCAGCAGCCACCAGAAATTCGGTTCGACAAACCCTGACAGGATGATCAGCAGGTACAGCACCGGCAGCCCGGACCACACTTCCAATATTCGTTGCCCGAGCAAGTCGACCCAGCCGCCGTAATATCCCTGCAACGCACCCGCCGCGATGCCGATGGCGGCGCTGATGGCCGTGAGGGCCAGGGCAAACAGGATCGACACCCGGGCGCCGAAGATCACCCGCGCCAGCACGTCGCGGGATTGGTCATCGGTGCCCAGCCAGTTCACGCTGGAAGGCGGGCTGGGGGCAGGGCGGGTCAGTTCATAGTTGGGGGTGTCGTCGCTGAACGGGATTGGCGGGAACAGCATCCAGCCGCCGTCCTTCTTGATCAGGTTCTGCACGTAATCACTGCGGTAATCCGCCTGGAACGGCAGTTGCCCGCCGAACTCCTGCTCGGTGTAGCGCTTGAACACCGGGAAATACAGCTCGTTCTGGTAGCTGAGCACCAGGGGTTTGTCATTGGCGATCAACTCGCCGCCGAGGGTCAGGATAAACAGGCCGATAAACAGCCACAGCGACCACCAGCCGCGGCGGTTTTTTCTTGAAGCGTTCAAAGCGCCGACGGGCCACGGGAGAGAGCTTGAGCATCAGGCGTTCCTCGCGGCGAAGTCGATACGCGGGTCCACCAGGGTGTAGCAGAGGTCACCGATGAGTTTTATCAAAAGGCCAAACAGCGTGAAGATAAACAATGAACCGAACACCACCGGATAATCCCGTGAAACCGCAGCTTCGTAGCTCATGCGACCGAGGCCGTCGAGGGAGAAAATCACCTCGATCAGCAGCGAACCGGCAAAGAACACCGCGATAAATGCCTGGGGAATCCCCGAGATCACCAACAGCATGGCATTGCGGAACACATGCCCGTACAGCACCCGACGTTCACTCAAGCCTTTGGCCCGGGCGGTGACCACGTACTGGCGGGTGATTTCATTGAGGAACGAGTTTTTCGTGAGGATGGTCAAGGTGGCGAAGCCGCCGATCACCAGGGCGCTGACCGGCAGTACCAGGTGCCAGAAGTAATCGGCGATCTTGCCGACGGTGCTCAACTGGTCGAAGTTTTCCGAGACCAGCCCGCGCACCGGGAACCAGTTCAACGAAGTGCCGCCGGCGAACACCACGATCAGGAACATCGCAAACAGGAACGCCGGCATCGCATAGCCAATCACGATCGCGGTGCTGCTCCACACATCAAAACTGCTGCCATGGCGCACCGCCTTGCGAATCCCCAGCGGGATCGACACCAGGTAGGTGATCAAGGTGGCCCACAGGCCGAGGGAAATGGTCACCGGCATCTTTTCGAGGATCAGGTCGGTCACGCTTTTGCCACGGAAGAAGCTGTTGCCGAAGTCCAGCTGGGCGTAGCTCTTGAGCATCAGCCACAGGCGTTCCGGCGCGGGCTTGTCGAAGCCGTATTGTTTTTTCGATGTCCTTGATCAGTTTCGGGTCCAGGCCTCGGCTGGCCCGTGAACCGCTGCTGAGGCTTTCGGCAGACGAGCCGCCGACGCCACCGCCACCGATGCCTTGCAGGTGGGCGATGGCCTGTTCCACCGGCCCGCCGGGCGCGGCCTGCACGATAACGAAATTCACCAGCAGGATAATCACCAGGGTGGGAATGATCAGCAGCAAGCGCCGCACGATATAGGCAAACATCAGCGGGCTCCCGGGCGTTTGGTCAGTTCGGCTTTCATCTGTTCATTGGTCAGCGGCGTGGGGCTGATTTCCCACCAGGTTTCCAGGGCCTCATCGGTCTTGGCTTCCACGGCCGGGCGGCCAAAGCGGTTCCACCACGCGGCGGAGGTGCCCGGCGGGTAGTAGTTGGGGATCCACAGGTAATTCCATTGCAGCACGCGGTCCAGGGCGTGGGCGTAACTGAGCATCAGCGACTGGGTATCAGCCTTGACCAGGCCGTTGATCAGGCTGTCGACGGCCGGGTCTTTCAGCACCATGTAGTTGTTGGCGCCGGTATCAAACGCGGCGGCCGAACCGAAGTAGTTGTACAGCTCCATCCCCGGCGAAGTGGTAACCGGGAAGCCGGTGACGATCATGTCGTAGTCCCGGGCCATCAGGCGGTTGACGTATTGCGAGGAGTCAATGCGGCGGATGTTGAGGGTGATGCCGATCTGCGCCAGGTTGCGCTTGTACGGCAACAACAGGCGCTCAAGGCCGTTCTGGGCGTTGAGGAAGGTGAACTCCAGCGGCTCGCCTCGGCATTCACCAGCTTGTCACCGTCGGGCTTCCAGCCGGCCTGTTCCAGCAGGGCCAGGGCTTGCAGCTGCTTGTCACGGATCATCCCAGTGCCGTCAGTGGTGGGGGCCTTGAACACCTGGGTGAAGACTTCGTCGGGAATCTGCCCGCGCAGGGGTTCCAGGATCGCCAGCTCCTGGGCGTCCGGCAGTTGGGTCGCTGCCAGCGGGCTGTTGGAGAAGAAGCTTTGCTGGCGGATGTACATGTTGCGCATCATCTGCCGGTTGGCCCACTCGAAGTCCCACAGCATGGCCAGGGCCTGGCGCACGCGCGGTCCTTGAACATCGGTTTTTGCACGTTGAACACGTAGCCCTGGGCCGGCTGCGGTGCCTCCTTGGCCAGGTGCGCACGTTGCAGGCGGCCGTCATCGAGGGCCGGGCCGTTGTAGCCGATGGAGTAGCCGGTGGCAGAGAATTCGCGGTTGAAGTCGTAGGCACCGCCCCGCAGGACCTGGCGCGCCACTTCGGTGTCGCCGAAGTATTCCAGGCTCAGGTGATCGAAGTTGTACAGGCCGCGGCTGATGGGCAGGTCTTTGCCCCACCAGTTCGGGTCACGCTTGAACGTGATGGTATTGCCGGCATCCACCTTACTGATGGTGTAGGGCCGCTGCCGAGGGGAATCTCGTAGCCGCCGCCGTCGGCGAAGTTGCGGGTCTTCCACCAATGCTCGGGGAACACCGGCAGGGTCGCGACATCCAGGGGCAGGGTGCGGTTTTCGTTGCTTGCGAAATCGAAGCGCACCTGGCGCGGGCCTTCGACTTCGACGTGTTTGACGTCGGCGAACAGCGTGCGGTAGCGCAGGCTGCCCTGGGTCATCAGCAGGTCAAAGGAGTAACGCACGTCTTCGGCGGTGATCGGTTGGCCATCGGCGAAACGCGCCTTGGGGTTCAGGTAGAAACGCAGGGACAGACCGTCGTCTGACCGCTCCATCTTTTCCGCCACCAGGCCGTAGACCGTGTAGGGTTCGTCCAGCGAACGCAGGGCCAGGGGCGAATACAGCCAGCCATCGACCTGGCTGACCCGATGCCTTTGTCGCCATAAGGCAGTACATGGTCGTAGCGCCCGATTTCGATCGCCGAACGCCGCAGGCTGCCGCCCTTGGGGGCATTGGGGTTTGGCGTAGTCGAAATGGGTGAAGCCGGGTTGGTATTTGGCCGGCTCGCCGTACACGGTCAATGCCGATTGCGGCGCGGGCGATCACGGCGGTGCTGGCCAGCAACAGGGCCAGGGTGGAGCAAAACAGGGTAGAAAAAGCGACTCGCATTATCAGCCTTGGGCGCCGGGTGAAGAGGTAAAGGGATTTGTACGCTATGCGCGTACGCCTCGCCAGTCATCACACTGTCACAGATGCACAACGGCCCACCAAAGGGTGGGCCGTTGTATAAACATTAGCGCGGACTGATCAGTCCTGACGGCTGGTTACTTCCAGCAGGTGATAACCGAACTGGGTTTTCACTGGGCCTTGCACGGTGTGACCGGGGCGCTGAATACGACGGTGTCGAATTCCTTGACCATTTGGCCGGGCCGAACGAACCCAGGTCGCCGCCTTGACGGCTGGACGGGCAGGACGAGTTGGCTTTGGCAACTTCGGCGAAGTCGGCGCCGCCTTCGATTTGCGCTTTCAGTTCGTTGCACTTGTCTTCGGTGGCAACGAGGATGTGACGGGCGGTGGCTTTGGCCATGAGGGGTATCTCCTTGGGTAAAAAATGCTGAGCGTACCGGGATTCAGGTGGTTATTTCCTGGCAAAGTTCCCCCGGGTTGCATGGACGGTTCAGGATCGGGCCATTACGCCGCTGTGGGTCAGCCAATCGATAAACAGCGCAAACAGCTCCGCCTGGGAGTTGATTTCAAGCTTGGTATACAAATGCTTGCGGTGCATGCGCACGGTTTCCGGGGAAATGCCCAGCACCTGCGCGGTGGATTTCACCGAGTGCCCGCGTAATATCAGGTGGGCGATTTCCCGTTCGCGCACGGTCAATACGCCGCTGCCAAAATGCATGAACGCCGCTTCAATCTGCTGATGCACCTGGGTCTGGGTGAAGGCCTCGTCGCTGATCACCTTGCACAGCCCGCCCGTGGTGCCGAAGCGGCCGCAGCAGTTCGCGCACGATGGGTTGGGCGGTTCGTTGCAGTGCCAGTTGTTCGTCGCTGAACTGGCCGGCACTCAGCCCCTGGAACATGCACAACGAAATCTTGCTGTTGGGGCACAGGTCGACGATGTAGTAGCTCTCCTGGGCGCCGCCGCTGCGCAGGTAGTAGGTTTTGTAGTACTCGCTGTTGAAGAAATCGTCCGGGGCGATCTGCGCCAGGTGGTAGAAACCTTCGGCCAGGCCCTTGTCTACCGCGAGGCAGAACGGGTCCAGCAGGTAGCCCCGGGAGAAGTAACGGTTGATGATCTCTTCGCAGTGCGGCCGGGGGATGCCTTGCTGGTAGAGCAAGTGTGGCGCCTGGCCCTGGCGCTCCAGGCTGATCATCATCGATTCGATAGGGGTCAGCGCACTGAGGGCGCAGGCCAGGTGTTCAAGGAATGACGCTTCGTCGACGCTGGCGAAGGCGTGGGCCAACGCACCATTCCAGGCGTCAAGCACCTGGAAGGACGGGGCAGGGCAGTGATCGGCATGCTCGTTCATGCCGGCCAGTCTACCCGCCGGCCAGGGCCCCGGCAAAAGCACCGGGGCGCCCAGGCTCATCGGCCTTGATACTCGCCGCTCTGGCGCAGCTCTTCGGCGGTGTCGAGGATGCACTGGCGCAGGATTTCCACCACTTGATCCACCTGGGCATGGGTGATGATCAGCGGCGGCGACATCACATTCAGGTGGCCAATGGGCCGTACCAGCAAGCCTTTGGCCTGGGCCCGCAGGTGGATCTTCTCGCCGATGTTCACCGCGTCCGGCAGCAGCGCCTTGGTGTGTTTGTCGGCGACGAACTCAATGCACGCCATCAGCCGCTGGCAGCGCACGTCGCCCACCAGCGGCAGATTGGCCAGGGTTTGCAGGCGCTGTTCGAGGTACACGCCGACGTCTTCGACATGGGCCAGCAGGTTTTCCCGCTCGATGATCTCGATGTTCTTCAGCGCCGCCACGCAACTCACCGGGTGGCCGCTGTAGGTGAACCCGTGGGTAAAGCAGCGGCCCTTGCCCGGCTCGCCGATCACTTGCCAGATGCGGTCCGAGAAAATACACGCGCCCAACGGCAGGTAGCCGGACGTCAGGCCCTTGGCGGTGGTGATGATGCTCCGGTTGCATGTCGAACACTTCCTGGGAGGCGAAGAATTTTCCCAGCCGGCCGAAGGACGTCACCACTTCATCCGCCACGTAGAGCAGGTCATAACGTTGGCAGACTTCCCACATGCGCCGGTGGTAACCCTTGGGCGGAATGATCACGGCCGCCCGAGCCCATGATCGGTTCGGCAAAGAACGCGGCCACTTTGTCGGCGCCGATGGTCAGGATCTTGTCTTCGAACTCATCCACCAGGAAATCGAGGAACTGCGCCTCGCTCATGCCCTGCGGCGCCGGTAGTAGTTGGGGCACGAAATGTGGTGGAACAAGTCGCTCATGAAATCGAATTCCGGCGCGCGGTCGGCGGCCTTGTTGCCGATGGACATCGTGAGGAACGTCGAGCCGTGATACGCACTGAAGCGCGAGATGATGTGTTTCTTCTCATGCTTGCCGCGACTGTTCTGATAGAACTGCACCAGACGATAGGCGGTATCGACAGCCGTGGAACCGCCGGTGGTCAGGAACACATGATCAAGATCGCCGGGAGCCAGGCTGGCAAGCTTTGGCGCACAGTTCGATAGCGGTGACGTTGGCCATGTCGCAGAACGGGTTGGGAGTACGCCAGCTGGCGAACCTGGTTGGCGATGGCGTCTGCCATTTCCTCGCGGCCCAGGCCGATATTCGTACACCACATGCCGCCGACCGCATCCAGGTAGCGGTTGCCGGCGGTGTCGTAGATGTAGGCGCCGTCACCCGCCGCGATATTCAGTGAGCCTTGTTCACGGTGTTCGTCGAACATATGAAAACCGTGCATGTAATGGGCCTTGTCGGCGGCGTCCAGTTGTCGTGGTCGAAACTGGGCGAAAAAGTCAGGATTTTGGCAGGGTCATGGCGTTTACCTTCAATGGCTGGGTTTCACTTGCCGGTCTTCACGCATTCCAGGTACGGGTGATCAGGCGCACGGCGGCTTGGGACTGGCTTTTCTGGGTGAACAAGCGCTGCATCGTCGCCGGGTCCGGGTAGATGGCCGGGTTGTCGCGTATATCGGCATTTACAAAGGGCTTGGAGGCCAGGTTGCTGTTGGCGTAGTGAATGGTGTTGCTGACGCCGGCGATCACTTGCGGTTGCAGGAGGAACTCGATGAACTTGTGGCATTCGCCACATGGGGTGCGTCGGCCGGGATGTAGAAGTTATCGAACCAGATCAGCGAGCCTTCCCTGGGGATGAAGTAACCCAGGTTGACCTTGGCCCGGCTTCCGCCGCCCGGGCCTGGGACGTGGCGTAGTCGCCGGACCAGGTGGTGGCCATGCATAGCTCGCCATTGGCCAGGCCGTTGATAAAACCGCTGGAGTCGAATTTGCGGATGTACGGGCGCACGGCCATCAGCACGTCCTGAGCGGCCTTGAGGTCTTTGGGCGCCACGCTGTTGGGGTCCAGGCCGAGGTAGGTCAGGGCCAGCGGGATCATGTCGGTAGGGGAGTCCATGAAGGTGATGCCACAGTCGGCGAAGCGCGAAACGATCTTGGGATCGAAGATCATCGCCAGTGAGCCGATGGGCGCATCTGGCATGCGTTCCTTGATCTTGTCGATGTTGTAGGTCACGCCATTGCTGCCCCAGGTGTAAGGCGCGGAATAGGTCACGCCCGGATCATGGGTTTCCAGGCTTTTCAGCACTTGCGGGTCGAGGTTGTTCCAGTCCGGCAGCAGCGCTTTGTTGAGGGGCTGGAAGGCCTTGGCTTGATCAGCAGCGGCACCAGGGACGCGTTGAGCACCACCAGGTCATAGCCCGAACGCCCGGACAGCAGCTTGCCCTGCACGGTCTCGTAGGAATCGTAGGTGTCGTAGATCACCTTGATGCCGGTGGCTTTTCTCGAAGTCGGCGAGGGTGTGTTCCCCGATGTAATCGGCCCAGTTGTAGATGCGCAAGGTGTTGCCCGGGTCGTCAGCGGCCTGGCTGACGGACGTTGATGCAAGCAAGACAGCGCTGAACAGGGCGATAACGGCTTTAATGCATGGCGAACCCACCTTGATGTTGTGCTTGTTGTCAGGCCGAGGGGCTGATTTGCACTTTCAGGCAGGTGGCGGGTGGGGCGCCATACCCTGTTCGGGTAGGAGGCGGTCAGGGCAGTACGATGTAGTCGTTTCGCGTGATGACCGGGCGGTGTACGCCGGGTTCCAGGTGGATGTAGCGCCCGTCTACCAGGTCGATGGGCAGGCAGTCGTCGATATCCAGTACGCCGTCGGTGTGGGATTGCGTCCAGTGCGTGAGCATCTGCTGTTGCCTTGGGCTGCCGCCTCCCTGGCCGTGCGCGCAACCACCAGCAGGTAGTGGTGTGCCTCGCCAAAGACGTTCGATTCATACCCGCCCAGGTTGATGAAGTACAGGCGCGGCGCCCCGGCGTTCGGCGCCAGGTGGCTGAGCTGGACTTTCCAGCCGTCAACGCCATCCACCGTCATCCAGGAGTCGATATGCACACCTTTCTGGCTGCCAAACCAGCCCTCGCGCAGTTGCGGGTAGGCGGCTTCCAGGGTGTCGGCGACGGCGAACACCACATCATGCACTTCGATTTTCGCCCGGGGGTGCTTACCCCCCAACATGACCACAAACAGCATTGCATGCCCTTTCTATGGCTGGGATGGAAAGGGCCACCTTCCTTCGATTGAACCCTTTTTGTCCAGTCGGTGCCACACTGTTAATTCGCAAATTCATCAGGAGGTTGTCATGCGCACCATTGATCTGGCCGGCGTACCCGTCCCTGTCATCGGCCAGGGGACCTGGCGCATGGGCGAGGATCCCGGCAAGCGCAAGCGCCGAAGTGGCCGCGTTGCAACTGGTATCGATGAGGGCATGACCCTGATCGATACCGCTGAAAATGTATGGCGAAGGCGGTGCCGAAGAAGTCGTCGGCGAGGCGATTCGCGGCAAGCGCGACCAGGTGTTCCTGGTCAGCAAGGTGTACCCGCACAATGCCAGCCACAAGGGCATTCCACGTGCATGTGAGGCCAGCCTCCAGCGCCTGGGCACCGACTACATTGATCTGTATCTGTTGCATTGGCGTGGGCAATACCCCCTTGAAGAAACGGTAGGAAGCCTTCGAGCGCTTGCGTGAGGCAGGCAAGATCGGTCGTTGGGGGTGTGTCCAACTTTGATGTGGCAGACCTGCAGGAGCTGGCTTCCCCGGCCTGTGCCACCAATCAGGTGCTCTACAACATCGAGGAGCGCGGCATCGAGTTCGACCTGCTTGCCATGGTGGCAGCAACACAATTTACCCTTGATGGCCTACTGTCCCATCGCCCAGGGTGGCGACCTGTTGGCCAGCCCGACCCTCAAGCAAATTGCCCGTCGCCACGAGGTCACACCCGCCCAGGTTTCCCTGGCCTGGGTCTTGCGCCAGGACGGTGTGATCGCGATTCCCAAGGCTGTTACGCCAGAGCATGTCCGGCTCAATGCCGCAGCGGCGAAGCTGGTGCTGGATGAGCACGACCTGGACGCGATTGACCGGGTTTTTGGGCCGCCGAAGCGCAAGCATCCGCTGGCGATGGTCTAGTGGCCGACAGAAACGGTGCCGTCCATGGCGATGCCGTTTCTGTTTCGGTGGCTGCTTAGCCGGCTACCGGGCTGCGCCAGTCATCAGAGCCAGAGGTACCGGAGACCTCATGGGTCCAGACGATTTTCCGGTAAGTGAAATACACATCCTCCAGGTGCGTGAAGTGTGCGTTGTTCGGGTCCTGGCAGTTGGGCATCCGTGACTGGATGTCCACCAGGATCGCGTCTTCCAACTCGATGGTGAAGTAGTGTTCCTGGGTTCCGGCTGAAGAGGTTCGGTACCACTCAAGGCGGCACTTGACCATTTCCCCGGAGGTCAATGCGCTGAACAGCAATGGCGACGATTTATCGAATACCTTGCTGATCATCAGGGGCTTGTGCACACGCTGGCCGGTGGGCTGGCCGGATTGCGGGTCACGGGGAATGATCACCTGATGCTGGAATGCTTCCACCAGGATCTGGTCTTCATGGCCTTCCTGGTAAATGTTGCCGACCGAGTCCTGGGTGAACGTGCCTGCCGTGATCAAGCCTTGCTTGGTGCCGGTGATGGATAGATACGCGGGTGTTGGCATGACGGTTTTCCTTGCCTGATAAATGAGGTCGTCCCGGCCGACGGACTTGCCGGCCGGGTAATGCTCGATATCAAGAAGCGTGCCGGAAAGTTCGAGCGTCAATGAAAGCAGGGGGTTAAGGTTTTATTGGTTTTCATTTTGAGCGGCATTAAAGGTTTTAATTCGATTTAGTTGTATTTGTTTGCGCAGGGGTGTGCAGTTAGTTGCTCATGTTGATGGGCGGTGTTTATTCGCAGAGTTCACGTCATTCATGATGACGCCTGGCGCCTTGGCTGCGCAAATTCTTGCGCGTCGGTGATTTTTCTATTCTTGTAGGAAACTCCTTAACTGCTATTTGGTGGCTTGAACAATGCTTTTTGCATGGATAAGGTTCGTGCTCTTCTCGTAGGGAAGGCAAACTTTAATCAATGTTCTGGTGTGCGCTTGAATAGCCATTAGTTCACTGAACATGTTCAGGAAAGTAAAGTGCGGCCCATAATGGTTTACTCAGACAGGCTTTCCGATTATTACCTCGAACTTGCGCAGTCACCCAACTCGAAAACGAGTTATGCGGGGGCCGATATGCGTTTTTCGACCGAGTATGAGGCGCTTGAAACTGAACTGGGCAAGGCGCACTCCATTCACGGAAACAGTCAGCCTGACTGGCAATGGGTCGTGGAAAAAAGCGAGGCGCTGTTACGCCACCAGTCCAAGGACTTGCGGGTCGCTGTCTGGTTGACCTGGGCCTTGCATCAGCGCGAGTCCTTCCCCGGGCTACTCGCAGGCCTCGGATTGCTGCGCTACCTCTGTGAGCATCATTGGGCGGTCGTTTATCCGGGCAAGCTGCGTACCCGCAGTGCCGCCTTTGGCTGGCTGGTCCCTCGCCTCGAGCAGGTGCTTGCACAACCTGTTTCGCTCAAGGATCAGCGGCCCTTGTTCCACTGCATGCTCGAACACCTGGCGCGGCTGGACGAGTTGTGGACCGAACACCTTCTCGAAGATGCGCCACTGTTACTGCCGGTTCGCAGGCAGCTGTCGGACCGATTGCAACAGTCCACCGAAAGCGAACCTCCAGCAGGCGGTAGCACAGGGGTGATCGCCCATATCAAGCAGGTCGCGACTCAGTTGATGGCGCCCGAGCCCATTGTGGAAAACGAAAAGGACGCCCACAAGCTGCTGCGCACGCTGCAGGAACATGCCCGGCCCTTGTCGGCCTGGTGGCAGCGCCAGAATGCCACTGACCTGCGCGCACTGCGTCTGAACCGAACGTTGACCTGGCTGACGATCACCAGTCTTCCGGACTGTGACAGCGAACAGGTAACGCCTTTGCGCGGGCCGGCGCCCGACAAGCTCAAGCGGTACCAGGAGCGCTTTGCCCAAGGCAGCATACCGACCTGCTGCTGGAGCTTGAGGGCAGCCTGGCCGGAGCACCTTTCTGGTTCGACGGCTTGTACCGGGTGTGGGAGTGCCTGCAGGCACTCCAGGCCGACCTGGCCATGACCGAGCTGGAAGTGCACTTCGCGCTGTTGCTCCAGCGTTTGCCGGGGCTTGCACAGCTGCGCTTCCACGACGGAACACCCTTCGCCGACGACGTCACCCGTGGCTGGATCAACACCCAGGTTGCCCGCCATTTGCAAGCCCCGGTTCCACTCAGGTCGGCACCTGATGCCCCGGCTGCGCCTTGGGACAAAGCGTTGCACGACGTCATGCCCGTGCTGCGCAAGGACGGGTTCAAGGTGGCTGTGCGGTCCCTCAAGCAGGGCATGCAAACCGCAACAGGTGATCGTGCCCGGTTTCATTGGCGGCTTGGCCTGGCCAGGTTGTGTTTGCTGGCAGGCAAGCATGACCTGGCCAAAGTCCAGCTCGATCACCTGGACCACGAGCTGCAGCACTCAGGCCTGCAAGCGCTGGGAGCCCGAGTTGGCGGTTGAAGTGCTGCAGCTCTTGCATGGCTGCTGTGACGTATTGCCCCAGAGCCATTCCGTGCGTGAGCGCAAGGAAGATGTCCATCGCAGGCTGTGCCACTTCGATCTCGAAAGCGGTACTTGAATAGGCTTTCGAGCCCCCCGAAAAAAGGAGAAACACCATGGCGAAAGAAGGTTCGGTAGCCCCCAGGGAACGCATCAATATCACGTTCAAACCCGCCGTCGGCACTGCGCAGGAAGAGGTCGAGCTGCCGCTGAAATTGCTGGTGCTTGGTGACTTCACCCAGCGTGAAGACCTGCGCAAGCTCGAAGACCGCAAGCCCGTCGGCATCGACAAGAACAGCCTCGACGAGGTGCTGGCCAAGCAGGCCTTGAGCCTGGCCTTGAGCGTCCCCAACCGGCTGCAGGATTCAGCCGAACCTGACGAGTTGGCGATCCGGGTCAGGATCAATTCGATGAAGGACTTCAATCCTGCACAGCTGGTTGAGCAGATACCCGAGCTGAAAAAGCTCATGGACCTGCGCGATGCACTTGTGGCGCTCAAGGGGCCGCTGGGCAACACGCCGAGCTTTCGAAAGGCCATTGAAAATGCCCTCGCCGATGACGATTCGCGCAAGCGGGTATTGGCTGAATTGGGGCTGGACAGCTCCGCCGTATGACTCTCTCAGTTAAAAGGACACTGACACCATGACTACCAGCCAAAGCCCGTCGCATGCGCCCATCACGGATGAGTACAGCATTCTCGACAACATCATTGCCCAGACCCGCCTCAGCGCCGACGACGAGGCCTACAGCATTGCAAAGCGTGGAGTCTCGGCATTTATCGAGGAGCTGATCAAGCCGCAAAACAAGGGCGAGCCGGTCAAGAAGCGCCTGGTTGACCGGATGATTGCCGAGATTGACGCAAGGCTCAGCCAGCAAATGGATGAAATCCTGCACCATCCCCGACTTCCAGGCACTGGAGTCTTCCTGGCGTGGCCTGCAGTTGCTGGTTGATCGCACCAATTTTCGTGAAAACATCAAGATCGAACTGCTCAGCGTCTCCCGCCAGGACCTGCTGGATGACTTCGAGGACTCACCGGAGGTGACTCAGTCCGGACTCTACAAGCACATCTACAGTGCCGAATACGGTCAGTTCGGCGGCCAGCCCGTAGGGGCAATCATCGCCAATTATTTCCTTTCCCCCAGTGCTCCCGATGTCAGGCTGATGCAGTACGTTTCCAGCGTGGCCTGCATGGCTCATGCACCGTTCATTGCGGCGGCCGGCCCTGGCTTCTTCGGCCTGGAGAGCTTTACCGGCCTGCCTGACCTCAAGGACCTGAAGGACCATTTTGAAGGGCCGCAGTTTGCCAAATGGCAGAGTTTTCGCCAGAGCGAAGATGCCCGCTACATCGGCCTCACCGTACCGCGCTTTCTATTGCGCACGCCGTACGATCCCGTTGATTGTCCCGGTCAAGACGTTCGCCTACCAGGAACATGTGGCCAGCAGCCACGAACACTATCTGTGGGGTAATACGGCCTATGCCTTTGCTACCCGCTTGACGGACAGTTTCGCCCGGTATCGCTGGTGCCCGAACATTATCGGCCCGCAGAGTGGTGGTGCAGTGGAGGACTTGCCGCTGCATCACTTTCACAGCATGGGCGAGATCGAAACCAAGATTCCTACCGAGGTGCTGGTATCCGACCGACGCGAATACGAGCTGGCGCAAGAGGGCTTCATTGCCCTGACCATGCGCAAGGGCAGTGACAATGCAGCGTTCTTTTCCGCCAGTTCGGTGCAAAAACCCAAGTCTTTTGGAATCAGTGCCGAAGGCAAGGCTGCCGAGCTGAATTACCGGCTCGGTACCCAATTGCCGTACATGATGATCGTCAATCGCCTGGCCCACTATCTCAAGGTGCTGCAGCGTGAACAGCTGGGGTCGTGGAAGGAGCGCACCGACCTTGAGCTGGAACTCAACAAATGGATTCGCCAATACGTAGCCGACCAGGACAACCCCAGCACCGAAGTGCGTGGACGGCGCCCGCTTCGGGCTGCGCGCATTGTTGTCAGTGATGTCGACGGGGAGCCCGGCTGGTATCGCGTCAACCTGAGCGTTCGCCCGCACTTCAAGTACATGGGGGCAGACTTCACTCTGTCGCTCGTCGGCAAGCTCGATAAAGAATGAGCCGCCGCCACGTGATTACCCAAAACCGCAGCCTTTTCGAGCGCCTGGAGTCCGGCGTGGGGCGCAGCCCGCAAGGTTGCGTCGTGGAATCCGTGGCGGGTCATCTGGCGAAAATGCTCAGCACCCGTGCGGGCAGTGTCCAGACGCTACCTGATTACGGGTTACCTGATTCTGAATGACATGCGCCTCAGCCTGCATGACGCGTTGAGTCAGGCTCGGTTCCTGATTGAGCGCTTTATCCAGGCCTACGAACCCCGTCTGAAGGATGTCCGTGTCAAGGCATTGCCACAGGACCGTGACCCGATGGTGCTGGCTTTTTCCATCGAGGGGGCCATGAAAGTCAATGGCATGACGCAAGCGGTCGCCTTTTGCGCCAGCCTGGCTCACGGCGCACGGGTCGAGGTCAAACCGAATGTCGTTTAACCGCTACTACCAGGGCGAGCTGAGCGCACTGCGACAGTTGGGGCGACGCTTCTGCGAGCGCAACCCGGCACTCGCGCCGTTTCTTGGGGACGCTGGCCAGGACCCGGACGTAGAACGGTTGCTTGAGGGTTTTGCATTCCTCACCGGTCGCCTGCGGCAGAAGCTTGATGATCAATTGCCGGAGTTGAGTCACTCGTTGATGCATCTGCTGTGGCCCAACTATATGCGGCCGCTGCCGTCGTTCAGCATGCTGCAGTTTGATCCGCTCAAGCGCACAGGGCCGGCCATCAGGGTCGAGCGGGATACACCGGTGGAAAGCATTGCGATCGACGGTGAACGTTGCCGTTTTCGTACCTGTTACCCGACGCAGGTCTTGCCGGTGCAACTGGCCGCCATGGAGTACTCGGTACAGGGCGAGGGCGCTTTGCTCTGCCTGCGCCTGGAAATGACGGCCGAGGGCAACTTCAGTGAGCTGGAACTGAACTGCCTGCGTTTGCATCTCGCGGGGGAGCAGCCCGTCAGCCAGGCGCTTTACCTGGGGCTTTTGCGTCACCTGGACGGGTTCGAGTTGCAGCCTTTCGGGCGCGACGGGCTGCCGGTCATCGGCGCCGACGGCGAGCCTGTTTCATTGCGTCTGTCCAGCAACGATATCAGTCCTGTGGGCTTTTCCGAGGATGAGGCACTGATCCCTTATCCGTTGAATACCTTTCGTGGCTATCGCCATTTGCAGGAGTACTTCGCCTTTCCCGACAAATACCTGTTTGTCGATGTGAGTGGCCTTGGCGCGCTGAGCAGGTTGCCTATTGACGTACTCAAGCAGGTACATGGCGTGACGTTACGCTTCGACATGCGTGGTCGCGGTATTGAGCGAATGGCGCCTACCCTGGACAACGTGAAGCTGTACTGCACGCCCATCGTCAATCTGTTCAAGCACGACGGCGTACCGATTCGCCTGGACGGCAAGCAGGACGAATACCTGTTGTTGCCTGGCGAATACGCCAGGGGGAACTGCGGTGTATTTTCCGTCGACAAGGTCACGGGATGGCGGCCGGGAGGCCTCGGGTACCAGGAATATGTTCCGTTCGAATCGTTTGAGCACGATTTTGGCAGCGCCGCGCCCAGCTATGGCGTTCGCCAGCGGCCATCCCTGCAACATGCCGGCCTGGATACCTGGCTGAGTTTCGACCGGTGTCCAGTGCATGAACAGGAAACCCTGTCGATTGAACTGACCTGCACCAACCACAACCTGCCATGCCTGCTGCAGGTGGGCGATATCAATCAGGCGTGCGAACAGACGCCCGAGTTTCTCTCGTTTCGCAACATCACCGCGGCAACCCCCAGCTTTGCGCCACCCCTGGACAGTGACTTCCTGTGGCGACTGATCAGCAATATGTCGCTCAACTATCTGTCATTGACCGATATCAACGCCTTGAGGGTGATCCTCGAAACCTACGACCTGCCGCGTTATCACGACCGCCAGGTGGAAAAGGTCAGCAGGCGAAGGCTGGGCGCCCTCCGTTCGATCAGTCACCAGCCCGTAGACCGGCTGCACCGAGGCCTGCCATTTCGCGGCTTACGGGTTGACCTCACCATCGATCCTGAAGGCTACCTGGGGGAGGGCGACGTGTTCGTCTTTGCCTCGGTGCTCAACGAGTTCTTCGCGCTTTACGCCAGCCTCAACTCGTACCACGAACTGCGAGTCATCAGCACACAAGGAGACGTGTACCTATGGCCACCCCGGATGGGCCAGCAGCCCCTGCTTTAACCGCACTGTCCCGAGTGATTCGCGAGTACTCGGTGTTTCAGGCGGTTGCGCAGATTATCGAGCGCCTGCGCGAGGCGCATCCCTCGCTGGACGATGATGCGCTCTACGATCAATTGGAGTTCCAGGCCAACCCAGGCTTTGGCTTTCCCGGCAACGACATTGATCGTGTGGAGTTTTTTGTCGAGCACGGCCATTTGCGGGCACGGCTTCGCCTCAATGTGCTGGGCCTGTTTGGTACAGGGTCACCGCTGCCGGCGTTCTATGGCGAGCAAGCCTTTGCCGAGGTAGCGGGCGGTAATCCGACGCGGGAATTTCTTGATCTTTTTCACCATCGCCTGCACCGGCTGATAGTGCCGATCTGGCGAAAATATCGTTATCAGGCGAGTTTTCAAACGGGCGCCCGCGATCCCTTTTCCGAGCAGATGTTTGCATGGGTGGGCCTGGGTGGCAGCGCGATTCGCAGCGCGGCCTCAACTGAACTGGAAACGCCTGTTGCCCTACCTGGGGCTGCTGAGCCTGCGCGTGCACTCCGCCGCGCTGATCGAGACCGTGCTGCGTTATTACTTCAAGCACAACCGGCTGGTCATCGAGCAGTGGGTCGAGCGCAGGGTAGTGATCGACCAGGAGCAGCGCAATGACCTTGGTCGCGCCTATAGCTCGTTGGGTTCGGACCTGGTGCTGGGGGAGTGCCTTATCGACCGCAGTGGCATGTTCAGGGTTCATGTATTGGCACTCGACTGGCAGCGTTTTCACGAGTTTTTGCCCACCGGGGCGGGTTACGAGCCGCTGTGTGCGCTGGTGCGTTTCGCCGCCCGGGACCCCTTGGAATACGACGTGCGACTGGTGTTGGCGGCGGGCGAGGTCCGGCCGTTGCACCTTGGCGAGCACAACGTCTGCCGCCTGGGCTGGACCAGTTGGCTGGGCATGAGCGGGCAGACGGCGTGGTCATCCTGGCCAGTAAAAATCATTAGGGATTGATGGATATGATGAATGTGGATCTGCAACAACTTATCCAGGCATTGACGGCGTCCACACGGCGCGACCTGGAACGCAGCGCCGAGCGTTGTGTCACCCGGGGCGGCGGCGAGGTGCTGGTGGAAGACTTGCTGCTGACGCTCCTGGAGCATCCCGAGGGTGTTCTTATGCGAGCGCTGCAGGATGCGGGCGTGGATGCCGGGGAATTGCAGGCCGTGCTGCAACCTCGGGTCGACCAGAGCGCGTCCCGCAATCCGGTGTTTTCGCCCGCCCTGGTGCAATGGCTGCAGCAGGCGTTGCTGGTTGCCCATCTGGAGCTGGGCCGACGGGAAGTGGACCATGGCGCCTTGCTGCTTGCCTTGTTGCGCAACCCGATGCAGCACGCTGGCAGCCGTTACCAGGCGGTGATGAGCACGCTTGATGCACCGCGTGTGCTCGGATTTCTCTTGAGTGAAAACGCGCAGGCGGCTCCCGCTGAGGCGGGGAGTTCCTTGCTGGAGCGCTTTACCCATGACCTGACTCGCCAGGCCCGGGACGGGAAACTCGACCCCGTGCTCTGTCGCGATAACGAAGTCCGGCAATTGATCGATACGCTCGCGCGGCGGCGCAAGAACAACCCCATTCTGGTGGGCGAGGCGGGTGTCGGGAAAACCGCGATAGTCGAGGGCCTGGCCCTGCGGATCGTCAGCGCGCAAGTGCCAGAGGTGCTCAGGAAGGTGCGCCTGCTGACCCTGGACATGGGCCTGCTGCAAGCCGGTGCCAGTATCAAGGGTGAGTTCGAGCGCCGCCTCAAAGGCTTGATCGATGAGGTCAACGCCTCGCCGCAACCGGTCATCCTGTTCATCGATGAGGCCCATACCCTGGTCGGCGCAGGCGGCTCGGCCGGCAGCTCCGATGCCGCCAACCTGCTCAAGCCAGCGCTGGCACGAGGTGAGTTGCGTACCATCGCCGCGACGACCTGGTCGGAGTACAAGAAGTACTTCGAGAAAGACCCGGCGTTGGCGCGGCGTTTCCAGCCGGTGCAGGTGCACGAGCCGACGGTTGACGATGCCGTGACGATTTTGCGTGGGTTGGTCCCGGTGTATGAGGCCAGCCACGGAGTCTACGTGCGCGATGACGCCGTGGTCGCCGCCGCGCAGTTGAGTGCCCGCTACCTGGCCGGCCGCCAGTTGCCGGACAAGGCTGTGGACGTGCTGGACACCGCTTGTGCCCGTGTGCGGATCAGCCTGGTCACGGCGCCGGACGAACTGCAGCAGTTGCGCGCCGAACTGGCCGAGGGCACGCGCCAGCAACGTGCCGTGCGCAGGGATGCCGACGCGGGGTTGGCCATCGATGAACAGGTGCTGCAGCACCTCACCCGGAGACTGGATGAAGTAGAAGTTGCACAGTTCCAGCTTGAACAACGCTGGACCCACCAGCGCGAACTGGCCGAGAAGGTGCTCTCGCTGCGCCAGCAACTGGCCGACGCCGGTAACCTTGGCGAAAGCACTGAGGCTCTCGCTCCGCTCCTGGCCCAGAACCATCAGGCGTTGCAGGCCATACAGCACGAACAGCGATTGGTCAGCTTCGAAGTATGCCCACGGTTGGTGGCACAGGTTATCAGCGCCTGGACGGGTATTCCCCTGGAACAGCTTGCCCGCGAACACAGCGCGAAGGTCCTGAACTTTGCGGATGATCTGCGTGGTCGCATCCTCGGCCAGGAAGGTGCCGTGCAGGTCCTGGATCGTTGCCTGCGGGCTGTCGCGGCCGGCGTGAACAGGCCTGATGCCCCCGTGGGGGTATTTCTGTTGGTGGGCCCCAGTGGTGTCGGCAAAACTGAAACAGCCCACGCCCTGGCCGACCTGTTGTATGGCGGCGAGCGCTTTGTCACCACGATCAACATGTCTGAATACCAGGAGAAACACTCACTGTCCCGGCTGATCGGCGCACCACCGGGTTATGTCGGTTACGGGGAGGGCGGGGTGCTGACTGAGGCGGTGCGGCAAAAGCCCTATTCAGTGGTGCTGCTCGATGAGGTGGAAAAGGCCGATCCGGATGTCCTGAACCTGTTTTACCAGGTGTTCGACAAAGGGGTAGCCAATGATGGAGAAGGACGTGAAATCGACTTTCGCAATACCCTGATCCTGATGACTTCCAACCTGGGCAGCGATCTTGTCACCGGGCTGTGCGCCGACAGTCAACGACCGGCTGTCGAAGTACTGCACGCCGCGATCCGGCCGGTACTGACAGCTCATTTCAAGCCGGCGCTGCTGGCCCGTATGCGAGTCGTGCCGTATTACCCGGTGGCAGGCGCGGTGCTGCACCAACTGATTGAACACAAACTTCAGCGCCTGGGCCAGCGTCTGCTTCAGCGCAAGCTCGCATTCAGTCACGCAGGGGATCTTGTCGCACACATGGCCGAGCACTGTAGCCACAGTGGGAGTGGCGCGCGGTTTGTCGACCAATGGATCGAGGAAAACCTGTTGCCGCAGGTGGTGGATCGCCTGCTGGGTGCGATGGCCGTTGGCAAGTCCCTGCAGTTCGTCCATGCCAGGCTGGATGCCAACGGCACCGTAATCTGTGAGTTCAGCTGATGGCGGACAATCCGTTTACCCAGTTGCCAAGCCGCTGGACTACGCGCTGCCTTGTTGGGATGGTTTACCCGGTTGGGCATCAATAGTGACGAATCGACATTGGCCGATGACTTTGCGGCAGGCGCCGCGCAACTGAGCGGCTGCGAGCTTGGCCAGTTGTACTTGCTCGACCAGGCCACCGGCCGCCTCGAACTGGCTGCCCAGTATTTGCCGGGCCTGTCGCCGCCAGGGGCGGTTGTGAGCTCGGGCGCGGATTTCCGGAACGAGCAACTGTTGCAGTACGTGCTGCAACAGAACCGGGTGTTTAACCTCACCGAGGCAGGCAGCAGTGTGTATGACACGGGGTTTCTGCCAGCGGGCGCGGCGTCCTGGCAATCACTCCTGTGCGTGCCGTTACCGGGGCCGAGCAAGCAGGTATCCGGGATGGTGTTGTGTGCCAGCCTGCGAGCGACGGAGCTGGCTGGCTACGGTGCGTCCCTGGGCCAATTGGGCAGTTTTGTCTTGAGCCAGTTGGCCCTGTTGCGGCGAATGCGCCGGGCTCCCGGTGCGTTGAAGGTGGTTCGCAGCACCCGCAGCACCAGCGCCTACGGCTTGATCGGAAACAGCACGGCCATGGACGAGACGTGCCGCCTGATCGGCAAGGTGGTGCATAGCCCCTACACCGTGCTGCTCCGGGGCGAGACCGGCACCGGTAAAGAGGTGGTCGCCCGGGCCATTCATGCTGCCGGCCCGCGCAGCAGCAAGGCATTTGTGGTGCAAAACTGCGCAGCGTTTCCCGAAGGCTTGCTCGAAAGTGAGTTGTTCGGTTACCGCAAAGGCGCGTTCACCGGGGCCGAAAGAGACCATGCCGGCCTGTTTGACACCGCCCACGGCGGCACGCTGCTGCTCGACGAAATCGGTGATATGCCGCTGTCACTGCAGGCCAAGTTGTTGCGGGTCCTGCAGGAGGGCGAGATTCGGCCGTTGGGTGCCAACACGTCCCACAAGGTCGACGTGCGAATCGTCGCGGCGACCCACCGGGACCTCACCAGCATGGTGGCTGAAGGAAGCTTTCGCGAGGACCTTTATTACCGGCTGGCGCAGTTTCCTATCGAGTTGCCGGCGCTGCGCCAGCGGGACGGGGACGTGCTGCAACTGGCCCGGCATTTCGCCGACAAGGCCTGTGCACTGTTGGGGCGAGCCCCGGTGGGCTGGTCGAGTGCGGCCCTGGATCAACTGTCCAGCCACCACTTTCCCGGCAACGTTCGTGAGCTCAAATGCATGGTGGAGCGGGCGGTGCTGCTGTGCGACGACGAGGTGATCCTGCCTGCGCATTTATCGCTGCCATCAACCCTGTCCGCGCCCGCTGTCGACGCAACGCTGCGCCAGCGCATGGAGCGAGTCGAGCGGGTAGTGCTGATCGACTGCCTGCGCAAGAACCGTGGCAATCGAACCCGCACCGCCCGTGAACTGGGCCTCGCCCGGCGCACGTTGTTGTACCGCCTTGCTCGCCTGGACATTCCGTTTGGCGAAGTCCAGGGAGAGTGCTGAATGGCACACCCTTTCAATTCCGGGAGATACCTGATGCCTGTTAGTCAGTGGCAAGCCCTGGTGCTTGTGTTGTTTTTGCTGAGTGGCTGTAACACCAATCATGTCTTTGACGACGATGACTACCGTCCGCTGGGTGATCCGCGGTCCACCGGTCGTGGCCTGTGAGCGCGGAGGAGTCCTGCCATGCAGCTAGTGTTTGAGGTGTGCCCTGCGGGGCCAGCAGAGTCCGCGCCGGCGCTGCGCAAAGTCTTTGACGGTGTGGGGGGCGTCATCGGCCGGGGGGGCGGTTGCGACTGGACCCTGCCTGACACCAGTCGCCAGGTTTCCGGTCGTCACGCGGTGATCAGTTATCGTGACGGCCGGTATTTCCTGACGGATATCAGCAGCAATGGAACCCGCCTGGCAGGCCGCAGTGAGCGTCTGCATGAGGGGCAGCAGCAACCGATAGATGACGGCGCGGTATTTCAGCTGGGGCCGCTGAGTATTCGCGCACGACTGGTCAGCCCACCGCTGGGACAGGGCCAGGACGGATTACACAGGCTGATTCCCGATGATGCATTCCTTGAGCTGGACCCACTGCGGGCACTGGCCAGCGAACTGCAGCGCGAGGACGGGTCGCAAGAGCTGGCGGCCCTGAACATGACCACCTACGAGACATTGCGCTGGACGGACCACGCGGCGGCGGACCGGGATCACCTGACGGTTCCCGAACTTGTGAAGCCTGCGCGCCAGGTTGCCCCCAAGTCCGCAATCGCCCGTTCCAGGTCACGGCTCAGGGCCATTCTGGTTGGGGTTTGCGCAGGCACTCGGTATTGATCTGGGCGACCTCGATGAGTCGGCAAGAGAAGTCCTGGCGATCAAGGCCGCGAGCTTGCTCCGGCAAATGACTGAAGGGTTGCAACAGAGCCTGGGCACCCGTAACGAGCTCAGGCAAGAGCTGAAACTGGCACTCACCCAGACACCGCTCCAAAGCCCCAACCCACTTAGAGACAGCGCAGACGCCAGTGCGGCCTTGGGGTCGCTGCTGGGTGTCGGGCAGCTGGGGCAGGTTTCCGCCGAGATGCTTGTCATGCGGGCGTACCGCGACATGCAGGCTCACGAGGTGGCCTTGCTGGCGGCCTGCCGCGCGGCAGTACGCGGCGCTCTGGCAGCCTTTGCGCCCGGCCATTTGCTGCTGTGCTTCGAACGCCAGGCAAGGCCGCCGCTGATCCCCGGTGTGGCGCCCGCTGGCGCGCGTATCAGCGCCATTACCAGACACTGATCGAGGACGAGCACTTGAGCGAGCGCCTGCTGGGCAGCGACTTCGCCAAGGCGTACGAGGAACAGATTCGTCTGATCTCAACCTTCACCGTTATCCAGGATGATCTTCATGTCCCGAGTCACCGTTGCATTGTTGTGCGCTGTAATGGGTTTGCTGGGTGGTTGCTCCCTGTCGCCCTTTTCGAAGTTGACCAAGCTGGACCTGACACTGACCGCCAGCGAACGGGTCAACCCTGATCTCCATGGTCGCCCGTCGCCGATCGTGGTGCACCTGATGGAGCTTCGACACCCCGTGGCTTTTGAAAATGCGGACTTTTTCAGCCTTTTATGCTCATGCCGAGCACACGTTGCCCAAGGACCTGGTGAACCTCGAAGAGCTGGAGTTGCGCCCCGGCGATCACTCCGCGCTCAAACTCAGTCTCGAGCCAGGCAGTCGTTATGTCGGCGTGCTGGCGGCGTACCGTGATTTGCCTCACTCGCAATGGCGCTATGTGTTGCCGGTGACCGCGCAGCGATTGACCGGCGCTGAACTGATCCTTGATCAGGCCGGCATTCGGTTGGTCAACCCGCAACCCGCGAAGGTGGGCGACTGACATGTACAGCCAAAAAGTCATCTGGCAGGAAGGCATGTTGTTGGCGCCCTCAGCATTTCCAGCAAAACGATCGGTACCACGATCAGCAACTCACGCGCCGCACCCAGCTGTTGTGCCGTCACGCCTGGGGCTTCCTGGCCCTGGAAATCGATGTGCAATACCTCAATATGGGCAAGGTCGTTATCAGCCAGGCCAGCGGCATATTGCCGGATGGCAGCCTGTTCGAGCTGGGCGGCGCGATGGAGTTGCTGGTGCTGGAGGTTCCGGTCAATACCGGGAAGCAGTCGATCTACCTGGCCTTGCCGCTGGCCACAGGTAACTGTGTTGAAGCCCGTCGACCCGAGCAGATTGATGTGTTGGCGCGCTACAAGACTCTTGCGGTAGACGTCAGCGACTCCAACGCCGGGGAAGAAGCTCGTCGTCAGGTCAATTGCGGGCAGCTGGATTTTCGCCTGTTGCTGGGGGAGCAACACAGCGACCCGCATTACGTGAAGCTCAAGGTTGCCCAGGTGCTCAGTTGCACTGAGGAGGGCGTCAGCCTGGACCCCGATTTTATCCGAGCTTCATTCACCTGCATGGCTCCGGCTACCTGCTGTCTTGCCTCAAGGAAGTGATCAGCCTGCTCGCTTACCGGGGGGATGCCATCGCCGAGCGGATTCGCGCGCCAACGGTACCGCCGCCGGCGCGGAGGTTTGGCGACTTCCTGATGTTGCAATTGATCAATCGCACCGAACTGGTCTTGCGTCACTACCTGGGCCTGAGCCAGGTCAGCCCTGAAACGCTGTATCGAACATTGCTGTCGATCCTGGGTGAACTCGCGACGTTTGCCAGCGACAGCAAGCGTGCGCACTTCGAGGGGCAATTACGGCACAGCGACCAGGGCGCCAGCTTTCGTGGATTGATGGAGCCGATTCGCAGCCTGCTGTCGATGGTGCTTGAGCAGCATGCCATTGAGCTGGCGCTGCAGCCTCGCCAGTACGGGGTGCTGGTGTGCCCGGTGAGCGATCTCAACCTGCTGGGTTCGGCGACCTTCATTCTGGCCGCCAGCGCCCATTGTGACGCCGAGGAGCTTCGACACCGGCTTCCGGCGCACCTCAAGGTCGGGCCCCGTGGAGCGGATTCGCGAGTTGGTCAACCTGCAGTTGGCGGGCATCAAGGTCAAGCCGCTGCCGGTGGCTCCCCGGCAGATACCGTTTCATGCCGCCAACACCTATTTCATGCTTGAAACTCGGTGCCCGGGACATTGAGCAGTTGAAGCAGTCGGGAGGATTTGCCTTCCACGTCAGCGGTGAATTTGCCGAACTGGAACTGAAATTCTGGGCTATCAGGAACTGAGACCATGGACAGGGAATACCCGCAGGACGAGAAAACCGTCCTGCTTGATCGACAGGGACGCGGACCGGCGCAGGGACCCGATGACCGACTTCGCATCGCCGCCGCGTTTCGAACAACTGGGAAGACCGGATGATCTACGCGGCCCGCTTGCGGGGCGCGGGGCATTTCGACATTGGCCTGAACAGTTTTGGTGGCGCCTGCCTGGGAGCTGTTGTCCGAGGTGGTCCGCCTCAAGCGCAGTACCGCCGAGGAAAGCCTGCGCGCCCTGAATGAACGACTCTCGGCTGCAGTCACGCTGTTCGAGACGGCGGGCCCGGTATGACGGGCCCAGGCCAGCGAGGTCATGGCGGCGCGGTATGTGCTGTGCAGCGTGATCGACGAGGAGTGGTCACCACCCTCATGGGGGCAGCCAGAGCGATTGGGTCGAAGATGAGCCTGCTGAGCAATTTTTCACAACGAAACCTTCGGCGGCGAGAAGTTTTTCCCAGTTGCTTGAGCGCATGTCGAGGGACCCCTTCAAGCACCTGGCGATGCTGGGTTGAATGTACCTGTGCCTGTCCTCGGGTGAGGGCAAGTACCGGGTCATGGAGCGTGGGTTGTTTGCAGCTTGAACAGGTTCGGGACGCGCTGTATCGGCAGATCCGGCATGTGCCGGGTGATACGCCTGCGGCGTGCGCGCCGTCG
>RCNN01000342.1:0-26728 GCA_003667245.1 Heterostelium multicystogenum
AAAAACATAATAGAGAACAAGTTAATCAAGGCACGATTTACGAGCTTCTCGAGGGTGGAACGCTTTGATGGGGGCATCGGTAGAGTTTTTGCATGATCTTTGTATCTTCACCAGAGTAGACTACTACACCATAGATCCAATCTGTATTTCTGAGGACGCAACCTCTTAAGAGTGTTTGCTGATTGGTGAGTGCATATTTGATGTCGGATGGGCTGTTACCAAGAGCAATGGAACCACGGAATGTGTAGATTGACGTTGTTTGGATGCTCACACTCGATGAAACCCTTGAACATAGAGAGATCCTCTTCGGTTCTGAGGTATTCGTAGGTTTGAGGGGAGTGCTTGACGTTTGCTTAAGATTGGTCTCACCATCGAGGTTAGATGTTTCAATTATAACAAATACCATGCTGTTCCGATGAGTTCAAGAGTACCATATCGGCGGGCGAATCTTCACCCTTATTTACTTTTACAATATCACCAACTGCAACCTTTCTCCATGGTACTTCTGCGAATGATTGCTCCTGTTTAATACTTTTGCTTTTAAATTATTAATCTTTATTATCTGATTGTCTACGTTTCTAATTGGATTGAAAAAAGTAATAAAATGTTAGAGGTATGAGAAAAATTGTATACGAGTATTTGTATTACGTACCATAATCTTCAAACACCTTCTTTAACAGCAGTTACAGCCAATACAAAAATTAAAGGTGCAATGGTTGTATATGGATTAATAGGTGAGAGACCGAATGGAATAACCTGTACGATGGCGATGATAAGGAAATAGAAGTTTGCTGCTCTTCTGAATTGTTCATAGAGATTCTTGGGGATGAAAGGATATAATCGAATATTTTGTTGTTTTAATCTTATTATCTGTAAACTTTGAAGCTACGTTTCGAGGAGCATCGTTGATATATATATTTCTTGCCTCTCCAACATATTTCTTCTTCTTGTGTTTCTTCAAAGGCTTAGCTGATTTCTTTGGTTTATTTGGACGCAGCGATGATGACTTTTTTGGGCATTTGACGACCGCCTGGTGGTGAGCCACCTGAAATTGAGACAGATGAATTTCTGCCGAGTGTACCAGAACTGTTATTGTTTCCCACTTCCTAACGATGAAGAAGATCCCACTCACTACATCAGCTGAGGGAAGAGGAATTGTATCTTTATCCATTGTTGACTTCTCTGTCCCTCTGATGAATCCAAATCCAACCTTTTATTTAATTCTAGAGAAGAATATTAAAATTACAACAATTAATAAATAAGTTATATATATATAATATATAATTATTATAGGTTATTGTTTATATTAAATTAATTAATTAATGTGTTATAGTGAGTATAAAAATAATAATAAAAATATGAAATAATTGATGATGATGTATAGATGTTATAAAATATATATATAAAATAGGATTGTAGATGTAGTTGAATGCATTCAAACAAGTTGTTGATGGCACAAAAGTTGACAAAATAAAAAACAATATTTTTTAAAAAGAATTGATGTGTTTGGTTGTATAGGAGATTTGATTTTGTTTGAAATAAAAAATTATTTGCAAAAAAAAAATGAGGAGGTTTTTTTTGATGATTTCAAAAAAATGGTGTAACTGATAAAAATTGTGAGTCGCTTCAAAAATTGTTATTTTTGATGATTTGCATCGATCATGGCTTTTGACGATATTTTGTGTTTTTGTGCTTGGTGCTGTTTTTGATACCTACGATCTGAGTTATTTGATTGTATTGAATTATTGAGGTTTATGTTATTGGATTGTTGCGTAAGTAAACTATGTTGACTGTTGGTTGGAAGTAGTTGTTGTAGTTGTTGTAGTTGTTGTCGTAGTTGTTTTGACGATTTCCACTACCGCTTGAATTTAATGTTGGATCTTCAAAAGGGACGTACCCTCTCGCTTATCTGGTCGACGGACTGTCCATGATCATTTGTTGTGATTATTTAAATATACTGTTATTGGAATGCCTTGAGCTTATCGATTCGAAAAATCACTTGAAATTAATTTTATATGAATAATTAAAGATGAGGATGGTTGTTTTTTTGTTTTTCAAACAAAGAGGGTTTTTTCTGTCAGGTTGTACAAAAAAGGTGCTATTTGATCTTTTAACACAAAGTTATAAGTGTACTTCTAAATTTAATGTGTTAGGTGATTTTGTTGGTATCAAACGTATGTAACCATTTATAAGGTTGCTTTCCTAATTTCGAAAAGAATTGATAAAAAAGCGCAGGTTAGATAGATGCTTTGCTAGGCTTTTTGTTTTCAGAATGAGTATTCAATAAATGTAGTTTATTTATAGGTTTTATACTAAAATAGCATAAATATGGTTTTCTAATAGAATAGTTTAAAAATCATCAAGTTTATAATTAAATTATAATGATCATTATAATTTAAAAATTGTCTTTTCATAAAATATTCATTATAATCATCACATTTGAAACCAATAATATTTAACTAACAGTAATGATGATGGTGATATAAATAATAGCATATTAAAATAATTATTAAATTGATTTAAATAGATACATAGAAATTATGCATGCAATTGTAGTGAAAGTATAAGATTAATTACCTTATTGTGGTTTCTAATTTTAACGATGTGATTATAACTATTTGGTTGACTTATTGGTTTTTTTTGTTTGTTGAGTTATTTGACTAGTAATAGGTGGTTTGTTGGTTTGATTTTGTCACAATGGATTATTTATGATATAATCTATTAACTATAGTTGGCGGGAAATCTATTTAGATACTTGATAATAAGGGATAGGATAGGTAGAAGTTGAGGATATGATATGATTGTGAGTGTAGTGTTTCAATTGGAGTAAGAAAAGTCAGATAAAATAATATTATAAGATGATGATTTTGGTAGATTGGAAATAATATAAAACCAATCTTTTATTTATGATAGACAGATGGTTAATGCAGGTTTGCTTAATTTATTATTGACAAAACCAACATTGGACTTTACTGAAAATAAATAATAAATAACAAGTGATTCTGTTGTTCCTACACTACACTGGTAGTAGTTAATACACACAATTCGTTTTTTTTTAAAATTACAAAAAATACAACAACAGGCAATAAATATAAATAATAATAATAATTAATTATAATAATAAAAAATATTAATAGTGTATATATATATAATTAAAAAATTTAAATTTAATTCAATTTTGAGAGTGTGGAGTAGAATAATGAACAAACATAACAATAAAATAATGGAATTACAATTATTATTCTATTTATTCTAGATAAATGAATGATGTTGTTCCGGATGTTGAAGTGTGGTTTTTGGTGTCTTTTAAAAGTTTATTATTTTTGTTGAACCATATGGATGGTAGTTCAATAAAAATCGTTTATTAATATTGAGTTGGGTGTGTTAGTGGTGTTGGTGTTTCTATGTTGTGTAGGAACTTTCCAAATTAAAAAAGAAATAAAAAAATAAAATAATGGTTTCCAGTGTTATCTTTCAAATTCAGAAATGAGTAGTACAGTTTTATACATCGTAGGATTTGAAATGGAATTGAATTCAATTTATATTGATTTTATGAGTATTGGTTCATTGCCAAATAAATAGATGTTAAATAATAATAATTCTATAGAAACCTAATATTTATAATGGAAATGAATATGATTGTTTATAATTATAACATACCTTATTAATAATTATGAAAATAATTAAATGACTATTATTATTATTATTATTATTGGTCCGTTATTATTATTTGATGACTTAGTTATCTACTCTTATTGCTGTTATAAAATTTAAATTCTTTGTTACCTCTCTGTTGATGTTGTATTTTAGTAGGCCTGTGTTTTTTAAATTTATTACTGAATATAAAGAATATTAATATTTTTAAAGATAAGCAAATATAAATATATTTAATAAATAAATAAATAAATTAATAAATAAATTAAATAAGAATTATGTTTGTGTGTATTTGTGTGTTTCTCTTCTAATATACAAAGTGTTATTGTACAATGGAGTTGAATTGGATAGAGTGTTGAGTAGATTGGTGAAGGGGTAGTTTCAATATGGAACTTGACTGTGGCTCTTAATATTGTATAGAATTAAGAGTACTGCCAATTATAGAAGTAGAGGATAATATTTGTATTAGAGATGTTGTCTTTTATCTTGTCCCATTGAAACAGATGAAGTCTAATGTTCACTGATACTATCTGCTAATCTGAATGTATGGATGAATTATAAGGAAGACGATGTGTGGTGGTTATGTATATTATATTTATGTAAATTGTAGTGAATGTGTCACCGAAGTAACCTTAGAAGTAGCTCTTCGCCAACCTACAAACAGCACTAGCCAGATGGCCAATGAATATATTAGTTGATAAATAAATTGATATTCGCAATGAGGTTGTAGCAGCAGTAGTGGAGTAGGGTGTCTTGTCAATTGGTAAAAACAAGCAAGCAAACATACAGGTTATAACTTGAATGTAAGTGAATGGTAACAGATCTGTATAAAAACAGTAGAACAAACACTAAAATCGATTTGACAGATGTATTAATTAATTTTGTAAAAAACAAAAAAAAAACAAACCATTTCTTTTAAAGATGAACTTAAAAGGTGGGTCAAACATTGGAGTGGGGTTTAGTTTGTTTAAGTTATTTTTTATTAACCAATTTCTTTGGTCATGTATATAAACAAATAAATAAAATTATTACTTACAAAAACAAGAAAAAAAGCACAACTTTTAATATAAAAAACAAATATTTACACTACTATTCTAATCTGATTAAGAATATTAATGTTTACAACTTTATAAGCTAATCTTCTTTGTGTTATGGTTTTTTGAAACAACAAAAGAAGGTAAACATCTTGAAAAAAAGAATATTAATTTAATAAAATAAAAAAAAATTTAGAACCCTATCCATTTCTGTGATATGAGTTTTCCAAAAATTGGGAAAAAGAAAAAACGTACAACATCATGAACAATGATGATCTCTCGCCAATGTTAATAATTTAATTTAACTTTAACGAAATACACCAAAATTCTAAAAGTTACAATGATGTATGTTACTAATTAAACGACCAAAACTATATTTCACCAACTACCAACTAATTCTAATCCCAGATTTAATTAATCCTTTAAGTTATCAATCGATTTAATAAAATAACTAAGTTGATTAGCATAAAACTATTCCTTAACTATTTTATCTATTTGAAATTTTGTATTATTATTATTATATAATTTTTATTCTTTATTATTCATTTCATGATAAATATATATGGTTGTTTAAATTACAAAATTAGTTTAACAAAGGTCATGTGTAATTTCTTAAATGATGTCAAGTTATCTAATTGTGTTGTGAATGGTAGATCGGTATTGTTGAGTGCCTTTAAAATTTCAGGGTCGAGCAAACTTGAATGTCTAATGTTGGTTGTGGGTGGAGCGGATGTAGTTTGTGGAATGGTGACAGATCCAATTAGAGTTGGTTTTACTTCCTTTCTAACTTTAATTGAGGCGATATCAGCGAATTTACCAAATTGATGTTGGCTTCCAATGGTGTTTGGCACTGAGGACATCGATGAGTGTACCAAGTGAGTTAGCTTGTTCTCAAGTTGCTTAACTTGAATACGCTTCTGGGTCATTTGTCTTCTGCTCTCGGCTGGCTCAGATTTGGCGCTTAGATCTAAAACCTTTGGTGAAACCATAGATTCCATGAGATCTCCGATGGCACAGTCGATTTCCTTGTTAAAATCAATGATTTCATTGAATTTTGGTTTGAAAAGCAGAGGGTTTGGTTGCGGGAGATGCTTCGTTGTCGTCCAACTGAACATTGCGTACATTGAGCAGCTTGTAGGGTTGTTGCAACTCTTGAAGTTGTTGTAATGATTTCTGTGATTTCAAACGATTGTTCTCTGATCTGAGATGCTTAATTGCCTTACGAAGTGATGCGGATTCAATATTGTCGACACGTTGCTCTTGGACAGGTGCAGCAGATTTCTTTGTTTGGTCACGCTCCAATGCAACATAACGTGTTTGGAGTGATTTCAACTCTTGCTCTAATCCAACCTTATCCTTTTGTAATCTGGTAATTGCTTGTTTATAGGTGGTTTCGTTTTCACTACGTGACTGTTGCTCCTTTTGAAGAGATTCTGTAAGGTCTGCTTCGTTCTTGAGCAAAGTCTTGATACGCTTGTTCAAGGCTTCCTCCTTTCTCTTTTCCTCAAGTAGCTCTGCGTCTCTTGCTTTAATTGTCTTGAGGTTCTCAAGCAACTCTTGTTCCTTACTGCTAATGTTGTCTCTCAAAGTACCGGCTTCACCAAGTGAGAGTTTCAACTGTTGAGCACGAGTAACCCATGGATGGGCAGCAGACAAGAAGTCTGATTTCTCATGGTCAGAAAGCTCCAAGTCACCAGCCAGAATAGTTTCTACTACATCCTTCATTTGAGCTGACATTCTAGCAAAGACTTGCTCAAGTGCAGAAAGGCTGTTGTCAACTTGGTCGTCATCGTCGAACTCGGAATCAGCAGCTGACTTGGCAGATGCGGCCAACATTTCTGCCTTGGTGTCAATACCTGCTACCAAAGAGTCGAAATAAGCAGAGTCGTCACGTACTCTTGGTGCACCTTCAACCAATAGCGCAAGAAGTCCATGACAAACAGATTCTGAGCTTGTCAAAACATCACGCACAATCGAAGACTGTCTGAGAAGTGGTTGGAGCATTAAATTCTTGACAACCTTACGGCACATTGAGAGTGCTTTGCTGAGAGTTTGTTGTGGGAAGTAGTATTTGCGACCGGCATGAGTTGCCATTGCACAAACATTCAAATCGTTCAACATGATCTGTTTGATGTTGTACTGAATGTTGAGAATCAAGTTCAACAAAATCGACCACTCTGACTTGTAGATTGAGTTTCCAAATACATTGGCAAGGATAGCATCAATCTTGCAGTCATCTTCTCCAAATCGGCACTAGCATAGCTCGATCCATATTGCTCTTTGTTTGATAAGGTTGAGGAGTTGGTCTAGGACACGCTCCTGGAATTCCATATCACGAGCTGAACGACCAGCACGAAGCCATTGTTCAACTGGACAACGTTGTAGAGTCTCGATCAACCAGTTGGCAGAGATGGACAAATGATCGAGAATATGGATGATTGAAGGGAGTGACTGACATCATCTGCAGTAAGAGCGGTCTCTCCTTCCTTTTCCATACCGATTTCCTCGACCTTGTAGGTACGATTCAAATATCTTTGGGCTAATTGACACTTCAATACAATTCTCTTGAGGAGCAACAACATCTTAATAGAGTCATTGTCGGCAGAGAATGATTGCTCTGGAAGGAATTCACTGACATAGCTCAAGTGCAACTCTGCTTCCTTGGATCTGTACTTCTCAAGTTGGTGATCGATTTCCATGGCTGTTGCCTTGGTGACTTGATTTTGAAGTTGAATGTTCTTGCTGAGAAGTTCTGTTGTACCATTGCCCAGAGTGAGTTTTGTTCGGCGTGTTTCTCTTCAGCACGACGCATTTCTTCAATCTTTGATTGCAACTTGGATACAAGAGTTCTGAATTGCGAAATAGTAGAGTCGTTCTCCTGAATCTTCAAACGAAGATTGGCAAGTTGGCCATTCAAGTTGAGGTTTTCAATTTCATGCTGGTGAATTTCAGAACGCAATGCCTTCTCGACTGCAGCTTGATTCTCCTCTAACTCGGCAGAGAGATCACGCATATCCTCCAAATCTGCGACCATAGTTGTCAACTCCTCTACCTTTTCACTGAGTTCCATGTTCTTCTCTGAAAGATCTGTTACCAAAGTCTCGCTAGTTGCTGCATCCTCGAGTGCCTCCCTGAGTTCTTCATTCTCAGCGTTCTTTGCGTTGAGTTCGCTCTCGAGCTTAGATACTTTGTCGTGTAGTTGAGTAACTTGTTTGGCTGAGGCTTCAAGCTCCTTGATCTTCTTTGAGAATTCGTGCTTCTCATTAACTGCAACGTCACGAAGCTTGACAAGTGTCTCTTTCAACTTTTCATTTTGAGCACGGAGCACAGCAGCACTCTCTCCTCCATCGTCTCCACCGGATTCTGCAGCTTGCTCACGCTCAAAGTTGCTCAGCTTCCATGGTTGATTTCATTAATTCCATCTCTTCCTTGATCATCTCCAACTCGGTCTCTGCAACTTCAGCCTTCTCTTCAGCAAATTCCTTGTCCAAAGTCAACATTTCCATATTCTCAGTGAGAGAACTAATTTGCTCCAGGAGCTCTTGCTTCTCCTTCTCCCAATCGCTCTTTTCCTTTGATAATTGTTTCTCAATGGATTCCTGTTGATTTCAAATTAGTTTAAAAGAAGGACAAACTACATACAAAGTACCTACATCTAGTTTTTGTTGAGATTTTAGTGCATGTTCACTCTCCTTTTCTTTTTCTTTGATTGATTTCTCGAGTTGTTGAATCTGCTTTTCTAGATCCTTGATTACTTTGTCTTTGGTAGATGTAATCTCCTTTACATTAGCCTGTAAATCAGCAATTTGAGCTGTTTTGTTTGATCAAACATGCAATATTAGTTACAGATATGACTAGTTTTGAATTGATAATGATGTATTACCTTGTGCTTTAGTTTTGTATTCAGTCAGTTCGTTGATTGCAGTTAACATCTTTTCTACATTCTCATTCATTTGCATTGTGGGTTGAGCCTTCTTAGCCATAATTTCCTTGATAGCTGAATCTTCTTCTTCATCTTCTTCCTCTTCATCATCATCTTCACCTGCAACTACCTTGGATTTTCTATCCATTGTTGGTGATGTTACAACTGGTGTTGATGTACTTGCTGGAGTTGGTGTAACTGTAGCTGGTGTTGGAGTTGGTGTTTCTACTGGAGTTGGAGTTGGTATATCTACATCTTCTACTACTGTTACAGGTTCTGGAGCTGGAGTTGCGGCTGGAGTTGGGGTTGGAGCTGAAGCTGCAACAGGGGTTGGGGTTGCAGCAGGTGTAGTTGTTTTGGTAGCGGTTGTCGATGGTTTTGAAGATAATCTAGATGGTGCTGCCAACTTTGATTCTGTAGTTGTCTTTGTGGCTGAGGTTGTAGTTGATGAAGAAGTTGGTTTCTTTAATCCTGACTCAGATGGTCTTCTTAATCCACTAGATGTAGTGGTAGCAGGTGCAGGTGCAGGTGTTGTTGTAGTTGTTGTAGTAGTTGGAGCAGTGGCAGGAGTTGGTGCTGCTTCGACTGGTTCTTTTACTACTTCTTTTGCTTCTTCTACAGCAGCTGGTGTTGTAACTGGTGCTGGTGTTGTAGATGTAGTTGAAGCAGTCTCGTCAACTGACTTCTTCAGAGTGCTTGATGGTTTTGCTATACCTGATGGAGTTGCTGAAGGTTTTGTAGCTGTTGGTGTTATTGATGGTCTCTTTCCGAGGGACGAAGGTGGTCTGATACCGGTGGAAGAAGGTGGTCTGATTCCAGTTGAAGATGGTGCTCTGATACCAGAGGGAACTGCAGAGGCAGTGGATGGAGAAGGTGGTGGTGGCATCAGCTTCGAGTCGTCTACTTCGCTGGCGGCAGGTGCAGGTGCGGCGTTGGGTGATGGCACGACAACATTAATCTTGACAAAAATACCATGTGGCGCCTTGCAGCTAAAGTACTTTTCACCTTGCACAGAACCATCGTTCTTTCCAACTGGTTGGTCGAGCTCAATACCCACCCAACGACCACTGTTGAACTTGGTCATACCGACATAACGAACGGTACCCTCACCAAACTCTGGCTTACCACTGATTGTCACACGTGTGCCAACTGAAATGGTTTTACCCTCTTCCATTATTATTGTGTAGTGTAGTGTAGCAAATAGTCAATATCTCGATAGCTATGAGTGTGATCACAATATCAATCTTATCTAATCTAATCTATCAATCTACTACTACTACAACTATTGATGTAATCTTATCTATCTATTAATGTTATTGTAAAATTATGCTTGCTCTTCACTCCTCTGGTGAAAATAATTATTTGAATTTTCAGATTTTTTATATTGATTGAAGTTATTTTTTAAATTTTCAAATTAAAATGACATTTATCGATCAATTTTATAAATTTTGACAAATTAATTTTGGTTTTTCAACAGAATATTCAAAATATGAGTTATAAAAAATTGCCAAAATTTCATCATTGGCTCCATAGTTGAATGGTACAATACTACCTTTGGGTGGTAGTGGTCTGGGTTCGATTCCCGGTGGAGCCCAAAACTTTATAATTATTACAAAACGCATGCGGATTGAACTTTTTCGGTTTTTCTGTAAAAAACAAAAACAGATGGGTTTAATAAATATGGTTGATCAGACCAATGTTTATTAAAGGTTATTCAACTCAACTAACTGAATCAAGTTCTAAATCAAGATAATAGATACACCTTAATATTAGTTGATTGTAAATAGTGTATAAGTTAATCTTTATTTAAAACATACCTAAATCAAGATAATAGATACACCTTAATATTAGTTGATTGTAAATAGTGTATAAGTTAATCTGATTTAGGTTTTCTGATTATTCGTTTTTGTAGATCGAAAATTATTTGAATTTTTATAAATTATTAAAATATTGCATTGTTGTTACATATCCCCACCATGATTTGAACTAGTTGAAGAGGAGGAATATGAGTGTTGAGATTAAATGTAGTTGAGATGAAGATGATATAGAATGACTGTTACTTTTTTTTGTTGAAAGCTTCAATCATCGTAGGAACGTGTTGAATAAGGATGTTTTCGTTGATCCACCTGTTGTGATCGTCGCTGACAGTGTCGAACTTAGCTAGATATTCAGTAGATGAGCCAGTACCACGTTTAACAGCTCTCTTCTTGAGAATGGCTACAATATCCATAATGTGGGTGTTGGTAGGATCACCGATGTAAGGTTTCATGTCATCCACGTGAACAGTACGGTCTGTTGCTCTCTTATTCTGAAGTCGTACAACATAGTTTAAATCAGTAAGTTTCTTGACAACAGCGAATGGTCCACCCCAAGATTGAGTGAGTTTGCGATCGTCTTCATCACCAGACTTGTGCGTGTTGAGTCTGGACCTTCTAATGAGAACCAAATCGTTGATTTTGTAAGTGTTGAAGTTCCTGATGACCTTGTCATGATTCTTAGCCTGTCTAATCTGACCGTCAAGAGCATTGGTCTTGGCTTCGAGCCTGTAAAGGTCTTGGCATTCCTTGTAATTAGAAAGGCCAAAATGTGCCAGCGTTCCAGGGTAGCTTGATTTCATATCCAAGTAACAATTGGTTGGGAGTGAATTGAGTTGTTGCGTTTACATTGTTGTTGATGCACATTTCAATGAAATTGACGTCTTCCGCCCATGATCGTTTCCTGTCTGTCCACTTTCTGATGTGATCCAAAATAGACCTGTTGAATCGCTCAGATTGTCCGTCTGCTTGTGCGCGACCTGGTTGAGTCATGCAGAGTTGAGTACCCATTTCTTTCATAGCTGTATTCCATATGTCAGATGTGAACTTCGAGTCTCTGTCGCACACGATAGTGGATGGTGCACCGTATCTTGCTACGATGTTCCTAACGAACCAATGTCCAAGTTGCTGCGTTGTAACGTCCTTGGTACAAGGAAATAGTCTGACAGACTTTGTGAATCTGTCTACAACCACAAATAGGTTGTCTTCACCAGTATCAGCTGGCGGTAGAGCTAACAGGTCCATAGATATATCTTTGAAAGGCCTGTCTGGGAGCGGTAGTGATGCGAGGAATCCTTCTTTGATCTTCTTGATAGACGACCTCTGGCATAAAGGACACCTCTTAACATAATTGGTGATGGAAGCGGTCATCTGAGGCCATACATAAGACTTAGATAACTTGGCAGACATTCTGGCGTAAGCCACATGCCCACTGTATAACGACGAATGCGCTTCGGCTATGATAGACTCGATTGAGGATCTGTCGAGAACTACCAACCTGAGATTGTCACCATCGATCCAGTAATGTAGATCGTTGACGACAGTAGCGTCCGCTCTTCTTTTGAAAGTTTCGAACCAGTCCCTGGTGGACTTGGGAAGCTCCTCAGAAGTGTAGGAGTGTTTGATATCCTTGAGTAAATTGGAGTCCCAAGGTGATTCAAATTCGGGTGCCCTGGATAGGTAGTCGGCCACTACGTTGGTTGAACCAGGTATATAGACAATCTGGAAGTTGAACCTGGAGAGAATCTCGTTCCATCTGTTAAGTCTAGGATTGTCCAGGTCGGATTGAGAATCGTAGATCAGGTTCTTGTGGTCTGTGTGTAAGACAAATGGTCGATCCTTGAGCATATAGCCATATCTGGTAACGGCGTGAATAAACAGCCAATAGCTCCCTGTCTCTAGCGCTGTAATTTCTTTGAGCAGAGTCGAACTTTCTGGAATCGAATATGATCGGACGTAGATTGTCGTCATCGTCGTGCTGAGCAATCATCAAACCAGAACCAACATCAGAGGCATCTGTATATAAATGGAATGTCTTCTTGTAATTGGGAGACATCAAGCATCTGGACGAACATAGCTCGGCCTTAATATCATTGAAATCGGCTACCTCTTGATCAGTGAGGTTGAGCTTCTTATTCTTCGTAGATATGGTGCTCGTGAGGCGTGCAAGTTGCTCGCCTTTGTGATCTAAGTATCTTCTGTAATGATTAACGGCGCCAATGAAAGACCTCATCTCCTTCACAGTAGTAGGAACAGTTCTGTTCAGGATACCTTGCACGGTATTATACAAAGGTTTGATACCTTTATCGGATAACATATGACCAGCGTAAGAAACAGATGTCTTGAATAAATGACATTTAGACTTAGCAATGTACACATCGTTCCTGTCGAGCAGATCAAGTACAGCTTTAACGTGTTGTTCATGTTCTGCGACTGATTTTGAAAAGATAAGAATATCATCAACATATACTCTGACGAACCCTTTCCTCACGAGAGGGTCGAGTATATGCTGTAACCACCTGTTGAAGTAAGCGGGGCTGTTCTTGAGACCAAAACATGGTCTGGTGAACATGTAGAGTTTACCGTTTGCCGAGAATGCGGTATATCTCCTAGAAGCCTTATTAAGTAGCATCTGATAAAATCCACTCTTGGCATCGATAACAGAGAATACCTTCGCGCCATTGATGGATTCGATGATGTCGTCGAGTCTTTCCATAGGATACACATAGTCGAGCGTAAGCGAGTTAAGGTGTTTGAAGTCAATAACCATTCTCTCCTTGGATGTGCCTTTGTTTGCGAAAAATGGCGGTGAGCAAAACTCGGTGTTGGGTGGAGCTTCTTCCACTACACCTATATCCAGTAGCTTAGCAACCTCAGCTGAAATCTTGGCCTCGAGTTCAGGTGATCTTCTACCATGTTTAATGTTAAAAGATTTTGCGTTCTCCTTAAGGACGATGTCCATGTTGAATCCTTTTCTATCGGGAGAATGGTTGTCCGGCAACTTATCAACAATAATCCTCTTATACAATTCGAGGATAGCTGCTGCCATACGGTTGAGCTCTGGTTCGGATGATGAGAAGAAAGGTACATCGTCCTCGTCCTCTTCATCTTCCTGTACACTACGATCTTCGGTAAGATCAACATTGTCAGGTATGTGATCAACCTTCGGAGTATTGTCGAGTGTGACTTCGACATCCTGAACGGAATCGTGTGTAACCACGTCAGGTACAGTAGCCTGAGGCGGGTCTTCGGAGACCCCAATATCGGATGGTCCCGGTGGTGCCTCAGGATTGCTGTCTGATCCTGAGGGTGCGTCGTGTACCAATTTAACAGCTGTGTCGGTTACGACTGGCGGTGTAGGCGTGGAAGCCATTGCTGTCACCGTCTTATGGTTAGCTTTCGTTAGATCATGCTTCTTGTAGGTACGCAGGGCCACTGATGGAGGTGCTCCTTTTGTATGCGAAATGACAGGTAACTTGGCAAAAGCTAGTTTCTTCCTTTGTTTGTCCAACCAAACTGGGACACTAAGGTAAGGTACCTCATCAAAGAGGTGTGCTATGGGACCCATCAAACCAAAAAGGTTGTTCCCAATGATGATGCCGTGGCTATTCTTAACCACGAACATCTTAGACGACATCGTAATGGAGTAATTGACACCGTCAATAGTACCGGGCATGGTAACGGTTACATTCGTATAAGAATTGGCATAAAATCCTTGTACTTGTGCAATAGGCTTGAGGTACTCCTTGCAGGGAGATTCGACCAGACCCAGTAGTGGTAGTAAAGAAGGATCGATAAGGGAAGCCTGTGAACCTAAATCGATCATCGCTTTCTCCTCGCGACCACCTATAACTACCTTCATGTAGTGGCCGGAGGATTTCCAAACAAGTCCATTAACCTGAATGGGGCTTCTCTCCCTTCTTGGGATGATAGTGCTTGCCCTTGGAACCTGCTGATCTTTCTGTGGAAGACGTGTCAGCTTTCTTTTCGCCTTCTGCTTTCTTTTCTTCGTCTTTCTTGCCTTCTTCTTTCCTGCCTTCACGAAAAAATGTTGACTCTTTCTTCTTGTGTGTGCCCGTGCGTTTCTGTTCCTGTTTGTGCTTGTCGGCTTCGAACGTACCAACATAGGCTTCGGCACGATTCTTGAGGTATGCCTCCCAAAGGGTCAGATGTTTGGGATTTATTCTGATGCCATTGATCTCAAAAGACTGAAGCGTGGCTTCGCCGACGTAGTTGGAGTCTTTGAATGCGTTAATGATGAAACTCCTACCAGGGATGGTAAGAGCTGCTGCAAAAGAGTCTATTAGCTTGTTATCTGGTACATTGGTCCTGAAGTATTCGGTGACCAACTCCATCAAGTCACGGTAGTTGCTGAAATCGCTATTGAGTTTGAAACTCCTGATTTGGTTGTCCAGATACGATAGCATAATGGGTCTACTATGGAACTTCTCTATAATCCATTCCAGGAATGCATCCCAGGATCGGGTACAACCTTGACGACTGGTGTCATCTAACATGCTGAAGCTGGCTTGTACAGAGCTGTTATGTTGGACGATGTTCTGTATCACAGTTCTGACTCTCTCAGTTGAGTGAGGACCATCTAGCTTCGCGATAAATGTCATGTAGGACTTGAAGGATGCTACAGATTTCTTGTTGATGTCACTGAGACACTTTCTAAAAGACTTAACATCGGAATCTGAGACTTTGGTTGCTTTATCGTCCTGTAAGGCCGACATCGACAGCGTGTCGTTCATCCTCTGGTTAAATGCTGACTGAGTGAACGAGTCATCTTGACGGTTGTCGGTACGCGTGTTTTCTTGGACGGTGGTTGCTATCTTTTGAGTATCATTGGCTTCCTTGTGACTACGCTTGAGGACCTCAATAAGATCGAGCTGAGTTTTTACAAGTAGGTCTTTTACCTCTAAGTCCTTCTTGATCTGACCTGCTTCTTTAGTGAGCTCCTCGTACTTTGTGTTTGACATAGAGATGACTGATCTCATATATGCTAATAATGATTCTACGGCATCTTTGGAGTAATGAGTATGCTGAAGAGCGACTGTGCCATTATGTAAACTTTTACACTCGCTCATAGTGAATCGCTTTTCATGTACTAAAATCTCAACCTGCTTTGAATCGTCTTGATCTGCCATTGTTAACTAATAGATATTAAGTGTGATAAAATGTAATTTGTATATGGTATATGAATGATAATTGTAGTTTATAGATAAGTATGTAATTATGATAATATATAGATATATAGTTGTTTACCTCCCCGGGGAGTTTGAGGTAATAATATATATAAAAAAAGACTTAAAAAAGTTTAATAAATATGGTTGATCAGACCAATGTTTATTAAAGGTTATTCAACTCAACTAACTGAATCAAGTTCTAAATCAAGATAATAGATACACCTTAATATTAGTTGATTGTAAATAGTGTATAAGTTAATCTTTATTTAAAACATACCTAAATCAAGATAATAGATACACCTTAATATTAGTTGATTGTAAATAGTGTATAAGTTAATCTGATTTAGGTTTTCTGATTATTCGTTTTTGTAGATCGAAAATTATTTGAATTTTTATAAATTATTAAAATATTGCATTGTTGTTACATGGGCGAGTCCTTCTAGAAAGTTGTGTTGTTAGCCCAAGGCAGAATAGCTGATGTGGTATGGTAGTCTGCTTGTGACGCCTTGGGTCGTGGGTTCGAATCCCGGGTTTTTCCAGGTTTTCCCCATACACTTCAAAGTGAACCCATGTACTTTCAAGTCTGTATGATACCATCCCGCCATGAAGAATATGTAAATTGACAAGCGAAGCCCTCAACTACGTAAACCATTGGTGTACTCTTAAAAATCTTCTGTCGCTTCGAAATACTTAACAGTCCACTGTTGAAAACACCTTGCTCCAAATAATAATTAGGCAGTCATGCCTCTATAAAATGATGGTCATCACAAACCGCCTGTGGTTGTAAAAAGAAATCTGTAGGCTTCTAAACCCTACCTTAAATAAACAACTGTATGGTTATAACAACAAAAAAAAAAAAAAAAAAGTGTTGTGTATACATTTTCGATTTTTGTTAGATTATCCTTACAGAGTATGGTATAGTATATTTAACTATTAAAATAAAGAATGTAAAAGAAAGACAATGACCTAAGTATAAATAACTACATCCAGGATCTTGAATATAAATATATAACAATTATAAGAGTAAGAGTGTACCTTAGCATAAATTTACATCATTATAGCTAAATCACAAAAAAAGTGTTTATACTTTAAGTTGGAAACAGTATTTAAAATCACAAGAAAAAACATGCCGCCAAATCTTTTTAATCATACTTATGTGTTCTTACCATCACCATTTATTAATAATAAAATTGATCTTCAGTTTGAATATAAAAACATAATATAATTCTTTTGAAATCTTTGGAGGTTGATACAGATATAGTTGGTCATAGGTCATTCACCACCTTTTAAAGAAACTTATTCAATTTTCAACAACATTGTTGACCAATAGTACAAACACATATGAAATGAAAAAATTCAAAACTTATCACCTTCACTATTATTACATCTGAATGAAATAGTTTCCAACTATCAATTTATTATTATGATAAGATATATATTATTTAAAAAAGGTCTAGTTAATATGAATAAAGTAGCATATGAATGCGCAAGAGTTCATGTAGTGGCAGCGGAATCAAGGTAAAAGTGGATCTGAGTATGTTTTGGGAGGAGCCAATGAAACCTGGGCTGGATTCTTAAAAAACCATTAAGGAGAGTTCTAGGAATGCCAAACCCAGATGGTATCATAGTTATTTCAGATTTTCAATACAACCTTTTGTATTTCATTCTTTTTAAAAATGCTATCTTATATCGTGGGACGAAAATTAGATCTATTTAAACTAGCAGAGGCCATTATACCTTCTTTTACTTTAGATGACTCCAAAGCTGTTAGAGAATTAGGTTTCAATAATAATATACCTATAGAAGAGATGTTGCAGGATTGGCATCCAATGGTTACAAGAACAGTGGAAGAATATCAAAATAATACTTTTAAGTTACTTAATTTTTCATCTAGATCAGTACAATAAAATTCATTACAACTTCTCAGGCGATAGCTATCAAATCTTCCTCTTTATCTTACTATGATAAACTCTAAGCAACTAAATCGAAAAGTAGAATCATTCTGGAGTAGACAACCTTACTAAATATTCTTGATAAACTAAACTTCAAAGTTGTTTTCTGCTAATGTTCCGAATTCGAATTTATAACTTATTTTTATTTTCTAGTCTCTGTTATTAAATAGGATAAGGATAGCACTTTTTAACCTAGTTCTGATTGGTTTAAGATTGAAACATTTTCACGAGTTCATAGACTATGGTTTCATACTTCTAAGTGTAACAAAAGTTAATCTTTATAAAGCAAACAATCTATATTGAAGAAGACATTTCCCTGTACCCACCACTTGGATAATTAATGAATCTATTTCCCACCATTAATTAAATAAATTGTTTAGTTCGATTTCTAATAACCAATGATAATAGAACAAACCAAGCATATTAAAATAATAAATATTTGAAATGTGTCATAACTTAATTTGATTATCCTAAAGATATGTGGTTATAAAGTAGAATACTACACTTACAACTTACTACCACCACCAATCATTGTTGTTTAATTTTAATTTAAAAGAGTATATAAAATAGTGATTATTAAAACAACAAGCAACTGAAAGTTTATCATTACTTGTTTGTTCATATTGATAATTCTAAATAGTTAGTAATAATGAATATTAAATTATTATTGGTATTGTTTTAGGAGTGTTTGCTCTTGGAGTTTATTCTCAAGTTTGCAATAAAATGGCATGTATTCCAGTGTCCAGATCCCACTGCAACCGACACAATGGACAATTCATTGCAAGAAATATGAACTCAACTCCTCATCATTGTTGTGACTTTTGTTTATATCGTGGAGAAGTATGTTTAAATAAGGAAGTATCTAAGAATCGACTTTATAACTAATTAAACCTGTAGGTGGGAGATAAATGCAATAGTACCTCAGAAATTACTCCAGAATCTCGTGGATATCATGCATCTTGTCAAGACCAATATGCAGTTTGCCATAAGAATACTGGAAAATGTAAGTTATTCTTGAATATTATGTCAAAGTAAAGTACTAATCAATGTTTGAAGGTGGACCATATGTTGCCTAGATGAATTTTAATCGATGGTATTTCCTGTTCATTCATGTTATTTCAAGATATACTTGAACAATAAATATTTTATTTGTTTGCTATAACTTGTATTTTGTTAAATACTTATTGTTTATGGTGTATTTTAATTCCTTGAAATCAATGATTTGGTCTCTTGTGATTGTTTGTTTAATAATGGAAAAGTAGTATTACAATAATGCGCTTTGAGTTTAACTTCTTGTACAGTGTTGTTTCTTTGAGTTTGACAACAAATCAAAGAGTTGTCCTATGAATTCTGTATGCTCTTTGTCTGTGATGAACAAGTCTGATTGATAAATTAAGGTAAGTTTAGATATTGACTGTGAATGATCCACAATGTTTTGAACGATCTCTATCATATGTTCAAGATTGTATCCAACTATTGTTGTGGAATTGATGCTTGTTGTTTGAAGTAATCTGACAATATCACTATTGGAGTTCATTTGATTAATCCTGAGCTTATCCAATTTGGTAATGTTAAGCTGAGGTGAATGTATGAAATACATCCTTAATTGATAAAGATTGAACTAATCCAAGATCTACTTTGTTCACATCGCTTATCCTTGTCGAGATCTTGACGTTTAGATTTGGATGTTTCAATTTCAGTTGATTCAGCATCGGTATACAATGGATTGCATGAGTGGAGCTATATGAGCTTTGCACATAGTCAATGGTTTGAAGATTTGGCAATGAGGTGTAGTGGTCTAACAATACTTTAAAGAAATGAAGATCCACAATTGAGGTATCCTTGATTTTGGAGTACAAGATTTTCTTGCAGGGTTCCATTCTCCGAGTATCTATTGTATCCATTAGAACACTGAACTAGCTGTATAAATTGTTTTGGCAAATCTCTTAGTCCACTCCAACTAGCATAGCTAGATTCTTGAAATATAATGCGTTTAACATTCTTGAGATTGTTCAAGAGTATGATATAAATAAAGTCAAAGTATACTCTTTTGATATTAATAGTAGAGATGAGCAATTCTAAATTTTCTAGGCACTGTATCCTGTTATCCTGTGGAACATAGAGGAGTTCATAGTCCCTCAGACACAGAGGTGGATTTTGGAATAAACAATATTTCGAACCAATATGAGAGATTTCACTCTTGATATGGAGAGATGGAATTGGATTTGAGGAGGCAACCGAGCTGCATATCTTATGGAATTGTTTGGACACCGTTGATAGTTCGACTTTCCATCTCGATGTTTCTTTTGTGATTGAATAGAAGCAGTACGATGTCGTAGAGTACAGGTTGATTCAATTGAGTCAGTTGAAGAGCTGACTCTTTTGGTTGTTCAGTATGCTCAGGCTGAATGTCGAGATGTTTGATTAGTGGATCGAACTGTGGCACTTGATAAAGATAATTGGAAATAGGGGACCGCTTAAGTTGATTGGTGATACTAAAGAATATTGATTTATCATCAAAATGATAGAATCTGTCGAATATCTGTGATAGATAGGTACTATCTTTCTTCTCGATAATGAGTCTTATGGAGTTTGTTGTAATATAATGTTTGGTGAGATCCACAGCAAAGACTTTAGCATAGCTTTCGTCAAGAGAAAGCATTAGTTTCACATTATACTTTGGCATTTCATGTTTAACCGAAGTGACCATTTGATAGGCTTCGAGTAGAGTCATTTCAATAATGGGCAGTTTATGGGTGATTGCCTCAGTGCTAAACGATTGGATAAAGGACTTCATAAATGAGACTGATTCGACCAGACATTTCTTTGAATTGAATACACTAAATAGATTGAAGAGTGCTACAAGGAAGAGGGGATTACTAACCTCTTGAGTTGGTGATTTAGTAGCATCGAGTGGCATTTTGTAATCATTATAGAGATGAGCCAAACACTTTCAGAATATAGATATGTTCATCTCTTGGTATATTTGTAAGCTTATCAGTGGAGTTATCGAAACTATAAATCGATATTGGATGTCTATAGTTTGATATGTTTAGCATATGTTCATAGAGTTTCTTGGGAATTGGAATCGATCTGTTGACATAAGCGTATAGAATGACAAGAGATGGCGTATCTTCATAGTTGATACGCTTTATGAGGTAATCCACAAGATCACTTGACACCAAATATTTCATTGTCAATCAACATGAATAGCAAGTACATAGAATAAGGATGGAGGGTAATTGATTCGGATCCAAACAGCATTGCTTAAATATGTCAGTTGCAGGGAGGAACTTGTAAAACAAGCAATAGATTGCATTAATATAGTCGCTATCACCACTATCACATGTCTGGCTCCAGAAGATGTTGACCCTATTGATTTGGTCTTCGTCCAGGCTGAAGCTATTGTTGAAGTCTCGAAGGTTGCACAAATCTGTCAGCGAGACTTTACCAGAGTATAAAAGAATATACTCGAATACTTTCTCAACGATTGAGGCATTATTACACATAGTTGCTAGTGTAGTCTCACTTTTGGGATTCTTCAACATCTCTATAATCATAGATAGCTTCAGAAATGCTAGCTTATCGGATTGAACTTCGTAACTTGCTATCCAATCCAAGCAATAGGCTTCAACATTGAATACGTTGTTCAAGCTTGTAAACATTGTAACTATATTATTCATGCTTGCACTATGGATGCTTACTTTCAATAGATATCCAACCAAGAATGATTTGATATCATATTGGTCCGCATTCAGTTTCTTTAGATACTCAATGAGATATTCTGAGCTGACCAACTGTTTCAAAGCTGCTATTCAACTTGTTGAGGTCAGAGTTGTTTTCAAGTAAATCATTGTTTCTCGATAGATTCTTCAGTAGGTAGGTCCTAAATGCATTATACAACTTTACTTCATCCTGATTGCGATGGTTCTCAGTGTTAAGAAGGTAGTTACATCTATACATAAACTTTGAAATAAAAGTAAGATTTAATTCAAGTAACAATCTGTTTCGATCATTGATACACTTACATCTGTAACATAACAAATTAGCTCTGGTACCTGTTCGCCCTGTAAGTCGGCAATTGGGAGAAGCTCAGGTATAATATCGGCAATACTCTTGATGTCGAAATCTTCTTGGTAAGACCTTTTAAATATACGGAATTTCTGAATGAATTTCTGTAGAATCTCCGTAGTTAATGTGGACATTTTAATGTTATTATTATCACTAACTGATTAACTGATTGATTAACTGGAATCCATGAAGGCTTCAGGAATCTGAAAAGCCTCGTCCTTGTGAGTTCTTTTTATGGTCAGAAAAAATATAGAAAAAAAACAAACAATTTGCTTGCCAGAATGTTTAATAAAAGTTTATTTTGAAATCTTTCAGAAATTTAGTAATACTATCCAATTTAAGCATCACACCAAACATTGTCGTATTGGTTGGTATTACGATTTGGTGATTTGCAAAGAAAAAAAGGAAATAGCTCTTTGATATTCTCCTTGCGAAAAAACCGGTAGTTTTTGAAATTGATTGTCATATGGTTAAAATTGCACATCGATAGACCCAAACCATTGATACTTAATTGTGTTGGATTAAGAGTAATCGATTTAAGTGATTTCGGGTATAAATATGGTAAAAATACTGAACAAAAGTAAGCCAAAATCTAATGACTCTAGAGATTTAGGAAATGAAGATATATTGGTATTGGTGATTCTGATGGATTTCAATGTATTTGGTAGTTTGCCAAGTGCTTTTTCATAATTTTGACCAAAATCTAGATGGGTCAAGGATTTAGGAAGCTTCATGCAAGAGCTGATGGTTCGATCCAATTTGTAAGGCAAATACAACTCCACAAGAGACTGAGGAAAATGTCCATAAGTAAGGTCATTCGTGTCTTTCAAGAAATAAAGGTCCAAAGATTCTAGATGTTCAAGATCTTTGAAGATGTCGTTGAACCTATAAAGGCCTCCTATTTTCAAATATTTGAGACCTAGAGGCAATATTGATTTGTTTATCTCTTGTTCGGCTCCTTTGTTAATAAGGGTTAATTTTGTGACGCTCGATGGAATATCTCCTGGAAGAATAAGGACATCGTGTTTGATACAATGTAAGAGATGTAATTTTGGATTCCCTTGATATATCTCAACCAATTGGTAGATATCTCTGCTATTTTCAAAGTTGATGGAAGCAGAGCTGTTTCGCTTAGATCATCTAATCCTTTGGTATAAACCAACTCCTCAAGATTTGGTGCAATGAACTAACTTTAAAAACATTGTTATTGTCATAAAATTTGAAAACACTTTGAGTGTATTTGGTAGAATTGACGGTAGTTTGTGAATATCATGCACCACAAGAGAATCTTTCTCCTCAGTTGGTGACCTATTCTCAATCTCAATTTTAGAGTAATCTGTCAAAAAGAGGTAATCAAACAAGTAAGTACAATGAATGATTAGAAACCTTGAGGGTCAGCACCTGATTACCTTTTAACAGTGATCTAAATGGATGTACTCCTAGTTTAGATTGAATAGATCTCTCCAAATCTTGTCTATGTATGATTTTATAATATGGATTTAAATATACACCTGAGGTTGGAGGATCTTGAATAAATAGAGGGTTAAAGCATAGATATTTCTCTCTGTTGATAAACCATCTTTTGCAAACCAAAGTGAAGCAATACTCTATCGATATTTTCATCCAACTCATAGATGAGCTTAGAGAGTAACAATCGGTAAGTTTACCAATATATGATTATCATTACTATAGCTATTATTGATATCTAAAACTTGGGACATGGATGTTGATTTTAATGAAACAATCATCATGGTCTTTTTCTTTATATAAAGAATCTGAGGGCTTGTCGTCGTTTTTTTCACATCTTTTCTAATAAAAATGAAAATTAATTTTCGGATTACGAATGAAAATTTGTTTGATAACTTTATTTTTATACTCTGATCAATAAATATAAGTTTATTTTATTAAACAATTTTGTGGTATTCATGGATAGATTACCCAAACAACAAAGGTAGGTAATAGATCTATAAGGTGTATTAATGATTTTGGTGTGCTAAAATTCTTGAACGAAGCTCAGCCATTGCATTCAAATCAATTGGACCTGCTTTCAATCTTGCCTTTAAGCATATATCCAATTTGATGAGAGCTAGTGGGTCCTTTGGATCAAAAATACATTCTCTTGGCATTGGACCACAACTGTGGCATTCTTCTGGTTTTGGTGTCTGACAACTGTGGCACTCTCTTGGTTTTGGTGTCTCACACTCATGGCATTCACATTCATGGCACACTGGCTTAGGTGTTTCACATTCATGGCATTCAGTTCCAGTGGTTGATTGTTGTCCTGTGGTAGAAGGGGGATTAGGGTCTCCTGTAGTTGTAGCCCATCTTGAAGATCCAGCAGTTGAGCTACCAAGCTATTGATTATTAATTTTCGATATTAGTAAAAGGAAAATAGTTGTATAAACCAAAAATGTAATATTCAATAGATACTAATACTTACAGATACTGAAACAATAATAGATAGTAATACAAGAATTATAAGTTTATTATACATGGTTTTGATAATACAAAAATATTAATAATACTAAATCTAAAACCAAACTTAATATTTAAGAGCTATGTAATTGGCTTGATGTAATGATTAATTCGGAATGAATGCTCCAAAAGAAATTTAATTTATAGCAAATGGAAGAATAGAATGTTAGGTTTCCACCAAATTATTCAACTACAATAAAGAGTAGATTTGAGACACCAAGAATGAAGGGTATAGTAAAGGGACATTTATAACTGAACCCACAATCGATCAATCAATCACCACACACAGAGAAAATGGATAAAAGTAATTTAGATTGTATGGGATACTGATTTATTAATTTAAATCCATTTATTGTGATTTTATCACAAATCACTTTTAGATACACCGTACTATAAAGTGTAACCTAAGATTTCCCCCTTTTACATTTCCTCTGCTGTATACAATACACTGGAGAAACCTATTTACACAATTTCAGCTGATATCTGACCTTTTGAAAATTAAATTTCTACTTTTCCTTCATACTCTTACCTCTTTCAAACATTGATATCTACAGCAATATACTTGACTTATTATATATTTATAATTTCTGATGATGAGACATCTCACCATCCTATCTAACGTCCACTACCTATTATTAAGTGGTGTGTGTGTTAAAGGGAGTGGATATAGTTGTGAGTAAATCTGTATTCAAATCAATTCAACTAATTCACTTTGTACTACTTAATCTGCCGCTTTTGATAAAGTTTAATATTTTCGCTTAATTAACTGTGTGTGGGTAGTACCTCATACTCAAGAATAAATAAATTATATAAAAGTCAATAATGTACTCTATAGAAACTGATTTTCAAACAATATTAATAGGAATAATTTGGTAAACATTGATTTGAAGAGATTGTTGGGGTAGGTATTTTTGGAATATATTTAAAAAAATGGAAAATGTTTGGGATTTTAATAGTAATATAGATTATATCGATGATATTTTATTCATCTTTGATACAACCTAGTCAAAAACTTGTTCACTCAACTTTTCAAACCTATCCCCTACTAATAAATATACCATATTCGATCCAATCCACTTTTATCCCTTCGAAAAGTTTATCTTTTTAACACACAATTTTATGAGATATAAACAATAATCACCCCCAAAGCAAGAAAGTAAGAAAGACACTTCTCCTCAACACATTGAAAAGACAAAAACAAATAACAACAAACTAATAAATATAATCATGAAATATTTTTTATCACATATATATTTTATCAATATTATTTAATTGTTTTTTTAGTTTTATTTATCCTTATTCTAATTGTTAAAAATTAGAATTTGTTTAAATTTACAATATAGATAGATAACTGTTCTATTTATATATATATAAAATTAATATTAAAATCTTTTGGTAAAAGTTGACTATAATAATTAATATTGACCAATTGAAAGTTGGATGTATTTTATACTTTCTTATGAGAATGTATATCCATAATAATAACAGATTCGAATTATTATCTTTTTATCATATGAGAACTATCAAAAAATTTGAATCTTGAAATTAAATTGTAAAAGCCAATACTCTTGATTTACTTACCAGAACAACAATTACCAAACAGTACTTGATTTTTATCATTAAAATTTAAGAAGTACATATCTTATATTTTTAAAGATGATGTTATCAATAAATAATTCTCTTCTTAAAATGATTTACTGGTATGATATTAGTGGAGATTAGCTATCAGATATTTATAAATAGTTCAATACTCAACTGAAAGAAAATAAATCCTTTTGAGACTGTACCATAACTACCTCTTAGGTAGTAACTTTAACTTTCGATGAATTATCCTACTTCCCTGATGAGTACTTAAATCCCCTTGAAGAACATGTAATTTCATTCCCAATTGAACTCTTTAAAGACTAAAATCTAATTCAGAAGTCTTTGATATAATACCAATTTCTTACTACAACTAATACTATTACTATCATTATTCATCCTCTATTATTATTAATAATATCATCATTCTAAATAAAAAACAAGTAATAAAGATAAATATAAAACTAATAAAAAATATTATTGTTATTATTTAATAATATCCTTGTACTTTAGAAAAGTAGGTATAATATAATGAATAATTTAATATATTCATTTGTAACACAAGTAAACTCAATCTGTATTATTAAAGACATTCTACATGTCAAAATTGATTCTCATTGATATATATTTATATTCATAATGATATTGGTCAACCATATAAATGTAAATTAACAATATTTATCTAATCCAAATATGATTCACTCTATCTCTGGATATATTTTAATACACCAATGAAACGAACCACACACTCTATTGTTTTCCCCACTATTGAATTATAAACCAACACTATCATCAAGAAAAACACTTAATATATCTATCTAATCTTTTACCACTTTCTATATTTATACTTCTCTGAGGTGTCAATACTAATATAAGAGGGGATGGGTGGAATACCTTTGTGAAACCCAAATTATAAACAATAAACTTCTTTAGATATATATATAATAATAATCACCATCATTTTAATATTATTATTATTATTATTATTATTATATAATATGGAATTATATAACAAAACAACAAAGTTCGAACTACA
>RCNN01000343.1:0-18415 GCA_003667245.1 Heterostelium multicystogenum
AGATAACCTAATAATATTGAAACTATCATAACTATCTATAATACTTACTCACCTAAACATTCAAATCAAATGGACTCGAACAACAACCCAACAAACCAACAATGTGTAAAAATAAATTGTACAAGTTGCTACTTTAAAGATTATCGATATGTTCAATGCTTTCATCTTTATATGTCTCTGACTATGTATCAATGTAAATTACACTTGTGAATTAAGTTAAGCGATCGCAATTTGATCCAACATTATTATGATTATGCATTGTCTGTCGGTGATTTAGTTGCAGCAGGTGGTGCTGCTGCGGAATCAAGTTGCTCTGATAATTTGCCTTATCTCGTTTGTTAGTTCCAATGGGTCGATTTCCTTTCCTCGCTTCCTCTACTATCTATGTATCAAGCGCAGACAAAATAGATTAGTCAATCATATATTATATTGCAGCTAAATAGAAATAGATATTTACCAGATGTATTTCAACCTCAGTGGTTGGTAATTGATTTATAATTTGTAAGGTTTCTGCTTTTTGTCAGTTGATAACGCTTGCATATCTCTTTAGCCTCCTTTATGCTTTCATCTGTTTCTTTGGCAGCAGGAGTGTTTCTAAGTAAACCGATGACACTTGATACAAACTCATTGATCAGTGCTTGACCTTGAGTTTTCTCTTGTGCTTCAACAGACTCAACACCTCATAATTTGTAATAAGCTCATCATATTTATTTGGTATACTATAGTATCGTATCCAAGACAATGAGTCAACAAATAGGAATAAATAAGTAAAGTAAATGCATTCAAACCAAACCAATCATTCTGTTGTTGTTATAGAACATTACATTTTCATTTGTTTTTTTTTCTGTTAAAGTTCCAACCTTTAAAAATTACAAATCTATTCTCTATATTAACTACTATCTATCTATCTATCTTTCTATCGATCCAATATTTATTGTTGTAATACTAAACTGTAATGTGCTTATTCTCTTAATTTTAGCATAAGTTAAGACGACTAAACAACAATGTAATATAATGGTTTTTTCAAGATTAAATTCTCAGGTTGTTTTTAGCTATTTATGTTTGACAATCAAACACCAACAAGTACAATACCACACAACACAATATTTTTTTATTTTATTTTTTTATCTAAACTATTTTAGTAGTAGTTTTTTCAAAAGGGTAGGTTTGTTCATCATCATCATAACTTTATAATCTTGTCAGTTCGTCACTAGTAGCAGTATTTTCATTTAATTTTAATTAAAAGGTGTGTTACTAAATCTAATGAATGGAATGAATGTTAGAGAAGAGTGAGTGTGTTGTGTGTGAGAGTAAGAGTGTGTTTCTTTAAAAGTGTTGTTTATTTATGGCTTTTTTTTAAATGTGTATAACCCAACAAAACAAAACTAAACATAACAAAACATTAAACAACTTAACTCTAACTTAACTACTATAATCATTATAATATTACTACTACTATTATTATTACTACACGTGATCACTTTTAGAGAATAACTAAACAATGTCTTCTGGAACTACTTCACCAACATTGCAAGGAAAGAAGAAGAGAGAACAACCAGAGTGGTTCAAGCCAGCTGGTCAGCCATCTGATCTTCTCATTTACAACAGTTTGACTTCTTCCAAGGTAAGTTAGGTTACATTTGGCTTTGTAGATTGGTGCATGTGAATCGACAATTAACTGATTCAATTGGATTGATCGATTATTTAATAATAATAATAGGTACCATTCACTCCAATCAGCGGTGGAAAAGCTGTTACATGGTATATTTGTGGTCCAACTGTATACGATGCATCTCACATGGGGTCATGCTAGATCCTATATCAGTTTTTGATGTCATTCGTCGTATCATGAAGGACTATTTTGGATACGATATTCAATACATTATGAACATCACCGACATCGACGATAAGATCATCATTCGTTCAAGAGAAACAAGGTATCACTCACACTGAACTCTCTCGTAAAATGGGAAAAACTCTTTCTTTGAGGATTTGAAGTCATTGAACGTAGGTTTTTAAGTTGAACCGAATTGGATTAAAATGAATCGGGGAAACTAATCTATTGTACAACAACACTAGGTATTGCCACCAGATGCTTTGACTAGAGTAACTGAATATGTACCAGAGATTATCACTTTTGTTGAAAAAAATTTTGCCAACGGATTTGCCTATGAATCAAATGGATCCGTCTACTTTGATACTGAATCATACATGAAGGTTCATGAGTATGGTAAGCTCGAGCCATCATCCGTTGGTAACGAAAAAGTTGAACAGCGAAGGTGAAGGTGCCCTCTCTGCTACCTCTGACAAGCGTAACAACAACGATTTCGCACTCTGGAAGAAATCAAAGGAAGGTGAACCAAAAATGGAACTCACCATGGGGAGAAGGTCGTCCAGGTTGGCACATCGAGTGTTCCGCAAATGGCCTCTGACATTTTGGGTTCAAACATTGATATTCACTCTGGTGGAGAGGATCTCAAGTTCCCACATCACGACAATGAGATTGCCCAATCTGAGGCCACACTTTGGATGCAAGCCAATGGATTAACTACTTCATTCACTCTGGTCATTTGTTGATCGATGGTATGAAGATGTCCAAGTCCCTCAAGAATTTCATCACCATTCAAGTAAGTAGGGAAGTGCGATGCTGTCACTTGATATCAAACTAAATGATTCTTCTCAAACAGGATGCTTTGAAGAAATATACTGCTAGACAAATTAGAATGTTGTTCTTGTTCACAGATACGATAAGCCAATGAACTACAGCGTTGAGTCAATGACCAATGTTATTGATCTTGAAAAGATCCTTACTGAATTCTTCCACGCAGTCAAATCTGTCATTAGAGATATGCCACAGTCACTTCCACAAAACTGGCAACAAGTTGACAAAGATATCAACAATCAACTCTTGGAAACAAAGAAAAAGGTATACGAGTTCCTCTTGGATAACTTCAACACCACCGATGCTATGTTTGCTTTGATCGACTTAGTCAAGCGTACCAACATCTACTTGGCTGACAAGACAAGAAACCCAAGATTGTCCATCTTGAACAACCATTGCCACCTATATCACCCATATTCTCAGAGTATTTGGTTTGGTCGAAGGAAATGCTATTGGATTCGGTTCTGCTGGTTTCTTCCAATGTCGAAGACACTTTGAAGCCAGTTTTGGATGCTTTGGTTGAGTTCCCGTAAACCAAATTCGTTCCAGCGCAATTGGAAAGGATTTCTCAAAGATTTTGCAATCGTTGTGATCAATTGAGAGACGAAGTACTCCCATTGTTGGGAGTCAAGATCGATGACAAGTCAGGAGCCTCTGTTTGGAAGTTTGAAGACAAGGAGGTATTGAAGTTGGAGATGCAACAGAAGAAGGAAATCGAAGCAAAGAAGCTTGCAGACAAGTTGGAGAAAGAAAGAAAGGAGAAGGAGAAGTAATGAACTTTCAAAGATTCCACCATCTGAATTCTTCAAAGAGAAACCGACAAATACTCGCAATTCGATGAACGTGGTGTTCCAACCCACGACAAGGAAGGTAAAGAAATCACCAAATCCCAACTCAAGAAACTTCAATCTGCCTTTGATGCTCAAGCAAAGAGCCATCAAAAGTATTTAGATTCAATTGCAAAGACCGCAGAAACCAAACAATAAACAACAAAACCATCTTAAATTAATATTATCAGCCAATCCAATAACAACTTTCAAATGTCAAATTTAATTTAATTTTTGAACGACTCCAACACCCCTTTGTCCAAAGTATTAGATGAACAATCGACTTTGATTTGATTTGAATTACATAGGTTAGTTGTCGAGGAGAGTATAATTGATATGATGATACTGGTAGATAGTATACATTGACCAAAGCTTGAGCTATAGATAGATCATGAAAAGAAATACACCCGATGATAATGTAGATGTTCATATCATAAATATAAAGCAATATGAAGAGTATTCAAATGCGTAGGTTGACTATCATAACAAAGCGACTTACTTTGAACTAACTTAGCTATCGTACGATGCTCCACTAGTATAACAAGATTGTTCTTCACTAAAGAAGTTTGGGGATATGATTGTGATATTACAGATCATATTGAAGATCCTATTGATGAAATGGTTGTTAGCTCTCCAAAGATACCAGATATTATCATTGGTATCCCTGAGATATCCACCACTACAACAACTACTACTATTAAGACCTCAAGAACTACAACTCAAAGCTCTACCCAAAGGACTTATCCTACAATTCATCCTTTTAATATAAAATTGGAGTACATACCCAATTCCCCTCCTATACACACTACACCTTCACCTGATTCACCCGATATACCCAATACAACTTCATCGGCTATATATACAAATACATACTCAAATACATATCAAACGCCTACATATTCACATACAGATAACAACATTACACCAGCAAACAATAAAACCCGTAAGCCAAAACCATTGCAATTCAAAGGATGGACAAAATTAGGAAGAAGAAACAACCGAATCATAAACCAATATAAGAAATCAAGTTTGGATGGAACATTACTTAAAAACCCCGATCAATGAACTACATTCATGTCCTCTACCAAGTATTAATGTATGTATACATGCTTTGAGAAATATCGCTATTTAATATATATACATTCCTAACATCATTCTCTCAAGGAACTGCATTTATATCAACTGAACTACATTGAGGAAACACTTGCTTCCTTAAAACAACAACTCCGAATACCAAGAGATATCTCTAATAATATATCAAACTACATTGTAAGTGGGCACTGACTTTGGCTTTCTTAGCCATCTACCAAGACTTTGAACTTACACATCTTTGCTTCCTAGGAAACACATGCCGATGATCTAAAAAAATATCTAACCTCAGCAATGCCAAAGACTATTTCCGACGGCTTAGCAAAGTATGCAATAATTCGTAACTAGTTTCTGCTTCTAGAATGCTAACACTCACATTTAAATCTTTAGTCCAGGTCATCATCCACTCTATTTTACAAACGATGCTCTCATCTCACTGAGGCCATACATGACTGAAAAGGCCAGAAGCTATTTAAAAGACAAAGGTTTACATTACTTTTATGAAAACAACATATTCTTGAGTTCAGGTGATCCTTTGCATATCCCTTTCTCGAGACTGGAGACTGAAATACTATTATCAGAGGTTGGAGCTGAAAGGAATATACCATTGCATAAGCTAACTAAAATTTGCAAGTAAGTATTCAACCGACTATTAGTCCATATCCAACAAGCAATTATGACTAAACGCATCTGTAGTTCACTGCCAGGTAGGGTTCCAATTGACTGCATCAGATTTTTGGAAGACTATGACAGAGATAAGCTGGATAATACACCAATACGATACATTAAGCCTGTAAAAAAACTAATAGAACAAACCTTGCTGATGGAAAGAGAATTTGGAAAGCGGAGAAATATCATATACTTTCAACCAAGAAATGATGTATAGGAACTTTGAAAAATTTGGTTTGAACAGTAGCTATAATTCCAGGGGTAGCATTGTATATGATGTCAAGATAGATCCAACAGGCAAAACGTATGCTATCAATCATATTCATTGAAACCAACGATCTGTATTTATTAATAAATCTTTAGTGATAAAATATTGGCAATGACAGAACAGGATTCAACATTGTTCGATCCCAAGAGTGGAAAAATAACAAAATTAGCATTTCACAAGGCAACTTGCAACGAAGGTCATTTTTCCTTGGATGGTGAGGAGTTGTTGACATCGGGTGAAGATGGATCTGTTGCAATTTGGAACTCCTCAACAACCGAGCTTTTATACCATCACACCATTGCTGATGACCAAATCGTGAGAATGTCTATACACTCACAGGAACCGTTTTTAGCAGCAGCAACCAACAAAAAGTAACTAATTCCAACTAGCAAATAAGACCATTAAAATATTAATCATTTTCTTTTAGATCTCTCCTTCTACTTAACTATAAGAGCTTCGACTCGATAAACTTAAATGAAGCATTAAACACTTCAGAATGGCCTGCAACTTTTGCTGACATGGCATTTGGATATGATAACTATAGACAATATCTATTGGCAGGTATTTGCTCCAATACTCAAGCACATGTAAAAGGATTTGTAAGTTATCATAGATGGTGTATTGAAATAATATCTAATTTAATATTTTAATTTAATTTATAGTCAGTATTGGTAGATTGCAATAGACCTGATGCATTTAAAAAGCTTGTTGATCAAGATGGAGAAATCAATGCGGTCTGTTGGAATCCTAAACAATGTACAGAGTTTGTGTGTGGATCTACTGATTTAAATAAATCGCTTTGTATCTACGATATTAGAAAAAATGGACCACAAAACATCATCAAAACCAAACAAGCGGATCCCAATCACCTTTCATGGAGGTATGTATGAAGAGCTCTCTCTTGTCTTATTTTATTTACTAAAATATTTGATGCTATAGTCCATGTGGTGTGCAATTATGCTCCACCGGTGATTCAAATTCAGCATTAGTATATGATATGAGATTTACATCTCGTCCATTACATATACTGACACATTTTGGTGATAAAACAACTCAAAAAATGGTCTATGTTGGAAAATGGACAAAACAGTGTAATTTCTTGGTAACATGTGGGGATGATTGTTCTGTTAGAATTTGGGATATCTCAAAAGGTGATCCTTTGGTTAAGTCTCTTAAGTTTCACTCTGGACCAGTTAATTATGTCGATGTTTCTCCAAATTCAGATTTCATAGTGAGTGGTGGTGATGATAGTGTCGTCAATATCTACTCAACACATAAAAATGTTGTGCTTGAGAAACATCCAGGGCAAGATTTATGACAAACCAATAAAATATATAAAACTATAAATACCACTTTTTTTGAAATTTATTTTTCAAAGTGTTTGTCGAGGTTGGTCAAAGCCTTGTCAAGAATGGCAAAACCTTCTCTTAATTCTTTTTCGTTGATGATGAGTGGTGGGTTGGTGAAGAGACTGCTCCATCTCAAGAGAGTGTAGAGTCCAAGGTTGTTCAAGTCTGCTTTGAGGGCAGCCATAGCTGGATGAGCTGGTCCATTGTATTCAACAAATGGCTCTCCTTTGGAGTTCTTTTGGAATTCAATAGTACCAAAGAGACCGAGGGCACGGTATCCCTTGACTGTTGGGTGCTTGGCTTTGAGTTGCTCAAGACATTCGATGAGAACTGGCTCCATCTTGTTAACATTGTCCAAAACACGATTCTTGAGGAAATATTGAAGAGCTGCATAAGCTGAAGCTAAAGTCACTGGATGTGAGTTGTAAGTTGATCCAATACCGATTGGATTCTTTTGGAAGAAGTTAGCAACATGATCACGGCAAGCAACTGCACCCAAAGGTAAGTAAGCACCGTTGATTCCCTTAGCCATGGTAACGATATCTGGAATTACACCTGGGCTGTTCATGAAACCAAACATTTCACCAGTTCTACCGAAACCATTCATGACTTCATCGCAAACCATAAGAATACCGTGTTCATCGCAAATTTGTCTCATTCCCTCGAGATATCCACGTGGAGCCTTGAGGATACCATTGGTACCAGTGACTGACTCAATAAAAATGGCAGCAATATTCTTACCACCTTCGTAGGCAATAATCTCACGAAGATATTGAAGACTCTTCTTGGTGATTTCTTCTTCGTTATCACCCCACTTAAATGAGAGTGGGAATGGGTCCATAAAGTGGACGACACCAGAAGCAGCTGGCTCAGCAGCCCAACGACGTGGATCACCAGTCAAAGAGATTGAACCAAGGGTTGCACCATGGTATGAACGATAACGTGCCAAAATCTTATGACGTCCAGTGTATAGTCTGGCCATTCTAATAGCGGTTTCATTTGATTCGGCACCACCGCTGGTGTAGAAAAGGTGACCAAGATCACCTGGCAACAAATCAGCAAGAAGTAATGAAAGCTTAGCTTTGATTTCAGTGACAATTGCACATGGATAAGCATATGGAGCTGTCTTTAATTGTTCATTGACAGCATCGATAACTTCTTTTGGTACAGTGTGACCAAGATTTGAACACATAGCTTGAGAGTTGAAATCAATGAATTTCTTTCCATTTTGATCATAGAAATATACACCATCACCTTGTGCCATAACCAAGGCACTTGATGAAGCTGGACCAGTAGCATTCCAAGAGAACAATGTATCCGATTTAATTACATCGAGAATCTCTTGCTGAGACATCTTTTTATCAGCAATCTTTTGGTGCTTCTCATACAAACCTAAAAGATTATTTGAATAGAATCAGTTAAGTAATTTTGATCCAATAATCTCTAACTTAGAAGTAGGAAGACTCACCATCATAATTAGATGACTTTGAAGAGTAAAAAGCAACTCTTTGGGTTGATGAAGTGATGTATTTTTGTAATGAAACAAATGACTTTAGTTGTTTGGACAACATATTTATTTGATGAACGAAGACAAATGAGAAATGTTTCTGAACTTGAATTGACCCTTAGAACACAATTTTTATCAAGATATTTTGATGATGAAACTTTGCTAAGATGGAAAAAAAAAACTAAAAAAAAAATAGTAAAAATTTTGAAGTGATTCTCTGGTCCTAAATCCAAAATGGGGGCCCCTGTGTAATATTTCTAGCATTGACCGACATACCCTTTTGGATTTTTGCCTTGAAGAAATAATAATATTGCAAACACACTTAGGATTATTTTGTTAGTTAAATAAATTAAAATTACATATACAATAAAGTTTATTTAATGTATTGAAGCTTTTGTTTTGTTAGTTATTTCCTTGTTGAAAATTCATTTTTGTTTGAAAATAAATTTATTTGGAGCGGAGACTATGGGAAAAAAAATGTTGGTTAAAAATAGAGTGATACATATAGGAGGATTATATATATAAGCAGGATTTGTTGTTGTTCGGACAGTTGATCTATTATTACTAATTGGATATTATTGGTTTTAAGCAACGACAACGCTTGACACCTGGAACCTTAGAGAAGAAACGGTTGGCAGCAGAGTGTGGGTGAGTCTTGGCGTAGGCAATGGAACCACCAGCGGTGGCCAAACCAACAAAGAGGGTACAACCAACAGCAATCAAGGCGATTTGCCATGGCTTCAACAATGGGTCAACGTGGATGGCACCCTTTTGGTCACGGTTGGAGAAATCGTGGTTACGGGTTGACATGAAGTAGAATGAACCGGTTCTGGTCATTTGGTGAACACCACCATCGAAGGTGTTGGAGGCAGCATTCAAGTAAGCGCAGTTTTGTGGATCTTGCTCAACATCGTTTTGGTTGTTGTTGTTGTCAGCCATGAGTTGTTCGTATGACTTGCAACCGACTTGACCAAGTTGGGCAAAGAGCAAACGGTCCTCTGGATCGGTGAAGAGGGCATTCTTTGAGGTGTATTCGTCATCCTTGAATGGAGTACCGTAACCGAGGGAGTGGATTTGAACCAAGTTGGAACGATCTAACTTGTTTCTACCATTACCAGCGTTACCAGCTGGGTTGTGGTCGCAACCAGTCCATTGGAAGTGAATCCATTCGTTCTTCTTGATGTGAATTTGACTTGGGGTGAATTGATATTCCATAGCTGGGTAGGCTTGTTGGATGTTACCTCTCTTACCCTTGACCATGAGATTCCAAATCTTGGCATCCTTCAATTGCTTGGTACGTGGGATGATGGAGAATGTGTGGGTACGATCTTGGAAGGTACGACCGTATTGGTTTTCGTTGACGTTGAGGGTGAGGTTCTTTCCTTCGACTTGGACATTTGGATTGTTCTTGATTGGTGAGTTCTTACCATTCATGTTGGAGTAGAAAGCATCATCACCGAATCCCTTGACTTCAGATGAGGAGATGTTGTAACGAATACGCAAGACACAGGAGCAGGACTCTGACTTGATACAGTCTTCCATACCTTGGTGTGGGAGTGACCAGTTGTAGGAGAGGTATTGACCGTTGGTTTGAGTAAGACCAAGGTGGTTTACATGACTCCACTCAGCCTTGATACACTCTGGAGCACCGATACCCCATGATGGGACTTCGATCCACTTACCACCCTTGGCGGTACATTCTGATTCGACAATTGAAGCAACCTCGTTGGTTCCTGGAGCTGGTTGACAGTAGTACTTTGACTTGACGTTTTGTGATTGAGCCTTGTACATCTTGCAGTTGTCAGTGTCACCAGTGAAGATGGCAATATCCTTCCATGGTGATGGAGCCCAGTATGGGTAGTAGTCACGTTCCTCTGGACATTCGAAACCATATTGGGTTTGACCTGGTTGTTGACGGGTAGAACGAGCAGAGTTACCAAGGTTTTGATTGGCAGTGAACAATCCCTTGTTTCTGGAACGGGTTGAACAGTTTTGGTAGTAGGCGTATGACTCGTGCATACCGAATTGGTATTCGGATCCAGACATGGTTCCAACTTGGTTGATGTCGTTTGGAATGGTAGTGGTGACAGTACCGTCACGAATATTGGTCAAAGCTGGGTCGCTGGTTGATCCACACATGTATTGAAGAATGACGTTACAGTCGACTTGGTTGCTTCCACAACCGTGTTGGGCAGTCCATTCGATTGGGAGATATGACTTTTCGTACCACTTGACGATACCACCACGGCAGTATCCACCTCTGTCGTTGTTTTGTGTGTTGTAAAGACGGTTAGCGTTGTCACGATTGGTACCTTCCTCTTGATTACGATTGTTGGCACCTGGTGGTGCGTGCAAATAAACGTCTGCCATGGCTACGACGAGTAGCAATGACAAACATAACAATGTGCTGTGAATTCTCATTGTTATATTCCTATTATCTCTGCTAATTTATCTATAAATATTAATTAAGAATTAGATATTATTAATAATTTATATTTTCGAAATAATAGTTATTAAATCTTAAATCGAATCAATCTAATTTAACAAGTAGGAATAGATAGATAGATAGTGATAGATAAAGAAACAATCCGTCATTATCATCATCACGATCATTATTATTATTATTACACCTAATTGTCACTGATGATAATATTACATATTTAATGATATAATATTGATATTATGGTGTAGATTAGAACTAATTTGTAATCCACTTGTCAATCTATTGATTTGATCATTGACTATGGTATCTGACTGATTGTCCGATGATGTGTGACACACTAACAAGTGATTTGATCTCGTTCGTTGGTATGGTAGTGAGGTGTGTGATTGATTGATTTGTATCCAAATCAGGCAGAAAATATGATTACGATTGTTTTTGATTTTTTATGCTTTACATACATTAAATTATGTGTGTTTATTTGTAATGGATGGGGGTTAAGAGGTAGTGATATGAAATTTATATTACAGGTGGTGAGTGAAGTGGTGTAAAGTATACAAGTATTAAATTATTATTAATAATAGTAATACAATTAAATATTTTAAATAAATATGATAATTAATATAAATATTTATATATAATATGTGTCAACAAATATATATAATGTTTATATATGTGTGTGCTGTATGTGGAGATACTACTAATGAAAGTGAAATTAAAATAGTGTTTTGATTGATTTGTCTGATAGATACTTTATTATTCGCCAAAGCAGCAAAAAAAAAGATAAAATATTAAATGCTGATGATGGTTGCTCTGTTTTTAATGTGTGGTGTATCTGAGGCGAGGGGGAAACTTTTGCTGAGTTTAGTTATTTTGTTTTTATTTTATTTTAAAGTAAAAGTGAGAATTGGTTTTTTTTTTTTTTTGTTTTTGGATTTTGGTTGTTGGACCCACATATCAATCAGTAGTACAACCGTTTTTTAACAATGGTGTGCTATGTGTGTGGTGAGTGGTGTTGTAGAATCTATTAAAGTTTTATTTTTCGATAAAATTTGCAAAATAATATGACTTTTGGATTTGTTGTTGACGACAGGATTGTTATTGGGTGGTCTATCAATGATTTCTAAAATTACAACAATTTCAGAAGTGATTAATGTGACCACCACACACTTTCACTTCCATTTTGATGTTTTTCATAGAGTTGGGTCCAATTTTCACAGATTATGAAGAGTGATGTGTTGACGATATACAAGATGGGTATTTGATGAATGAGTTTGTTTTGAAAAATCAAAAATCTTAGAAGGTGCATTGTGGGGTGAATGTTTATGTGCGACTACTATTATTAAGTTCTACCACCGAACTGAAGTGTAACGGAAGAGACAAGCATAGGCATGCTCACTCAATTTGATCAAAATTAATAAAAATGCAACCTGAAGCTAATAAAAACACTTTCAAGCTTCGTTTTGTTTTAAATGGAAACCTAACCACACAGTCAAACAAACATTGTTATCTGAAATTACAAAGATTGATTTTTTGATCTGTTATAATAAAAACAGTAAACTAGGCGATCCTGAAGTTATACTAAAATATACAATCAATCAATCAATCAGCATCGCAGGGAAGGTTAATCGACAAAACAACAACAACACAAGATGATATGGATGGATTGATAGATGGATTTTGATGATTGATTTGTTGATATTTTGTGAAGTTATAAATAACTTTGGATTTAGCTTGTTATAAATATACATGGATGGAAAGGGTTGGAATTTAGAATGGGAATTGAATGTGGTGGAGTACAAAAGGAAAGGAACTGGATTGAAATTTGGATGATGGTTTTGTGATTAATGTTATATGGAGGTGTTATGATAATTGAATTGAATGAAATGGTATAGAGTTGACTATGGTATATTTGATTTCGATTATTATGATAAAAAAACTTACAATTGATCTTATTTGTTTGTTTATTTGGGACTAAATTTAGAAATACAGTATTGAATTAAAATATAAGATGGAACTTGGTCTTTTCTTTTCTTTATTATTTAAAACAATAATAACAAATAATGAATTAGTAATACAATGATTATTGAAACAGGAAAGCAGCTTCTTAAATAGATAAGAAGATATCCAAATTAATTTAGCAAAAACACTTGTGGGTGATGCGAAAATACCATTATTATTATGTGAATCAGGAAAATAATCGAAATTTTGCATAAAATTTTAAAATCTAGACCTAATGTTTGTCATCCGATGTTGTTGTCAACATGCATTTGGGTTTCTGTAGGATATCTAACAGGTTTTAGTTTTGATGCAAATATTCTAAATGCGCCTCTTTGCTTCCTATGATAAGCTTTTTTTTTTTAATGTAATTTGAAGGATTTTTATTATTGTTGCCTTTTTGAGATGTTTTAACAATGTATCAAAATGAGAAATATTATACAATACAGGCAGTGCCCCTTAAAATGAAAGTTGCATCATCAATGTGGATTTGAATACACACTGAATTCATAGGACATCCAGACTTGTCATCAATAGTTTTCAGAAGCTATCCCTCCCAAATGTATGAAATCATCACAAAGTGGCTTGTTGGTAGATCGATCGAAACAAGCCAGCAACAATGGTCAAACTCAATTCATAACACAAAAAATTCAATTACTAAGTATTCACAAATCATTTCAATTTGATTTCAAATGAGTATTCATTTGTTTAAAGAGTATTATTAAGAGTCCATAATATTATTATTCTTAACATTTGACAAGGTGAGCTTGAATTTTCTGAGCAACAACTGAAATGTTTAGAATAAGATGCCTGGATATTCTTTATGGTTTAGCCAGGATTAGAATGAAACGAGGTTACCCCATTTGTAGGCTGTGGTGCAGGTCCATGGGTTTTAAGATTGGAATAGTCAACAGGAAGCTCGTGATAGCTTTGCTTATTTACCTGTAATTTCAAATGAAAGAACTGAAATCAAGATCTTTGCACTTCTTCAAAACCAAATAGACCCATTTAAAAGACATCTAAGTCAATGGGTATTTGACACTGATTTTTTGTTTTTTTTGGCATGATCATGGGTGCGCGAAAATCAGATTTCATCAAGATTCAATTTTGGATTGATTTTTTTTTTCACTAGATATTGGGAACTTCTTTAAAATATCAATCTTTAATTATATGAATAATCATAGTTTTCTTTTCATCTTTATTGGTATGCAATAAAATATCTTCTGCTGACTCTTCAACTAAGAAAAATCAGATATTTATATTAAAATTTTAAAATAAAGATCGATGCAATGCTACTGACTTTGGCATCTGTTGTATTCCATCCCAGCCCGACCAGATCGCTTCCACTAATGGATCATGTGGGAGCACACATGGTTATTATTAGAATGAAGTGAACTTAATTAACCAGTTGTTTCTCAATTATATTAAACTAAATCTGTTTGTTTAATTAATTAAATATTGCTTAAGGAATCGGATGTTAAAGATATAGTTGGAACAAAATTAATGAAAAATTAATTAAATTATTGATATTATCGGTTGGTTAATATTATATTATATTTATTTATTTATTTTGATGGATGAGAAAAAGGTTTAGAATACCCAGTCTTGATCGACATCTACGGCCCATGGGAATTTGTCTCTTAGTGTTTTCGAAAAGATCTTTTCGATTGGAACACCAACTTTCTTGCACCAGGCTGCGGTAATTCTTTGGGTCGAGATAGTTAATCTTTGAAGTACCGGGGCGACAGTTGATGTCTCATCTTTTCCAGTTTTGAGAAGTTCTTGCTTCTTGATTTGCTCTTTTGTATTTCTTTAGCTTTTCGTTCAGTTTGTCTTCGCTATCTGGCATCTTTCTGGATCTTTCAAACTTAGTTTCAACTTCCTCTTTGATGTCTTCTTCGCTTTTGTCTTTGTCTTTGTTAGATTTGATTGCTTTCTCTTTGGCATCTTTCAATCTCTTCTTTTCTCTCTGTTTGATTTCTTCAAGTTCCTCTTTTGCTGAGCTTTTCTCCCTTCTTTGAGTTGAGTTTGTAGAGCTCGTGTGAGCAAAGCGATTTGAGATCTTCAATTTCCTGGATCTTATCACTAATCTTTTCCATAGAAGCAGCGTGAGTCTTTGGAGCTGCACGTTGATGGTTACAAAGAATGGCTACCTCACGATTGCAACGAGTGTAGAATAAATATTTCTCGTCGACGGTCTTGAGTGAAGATGGCATCTTTGCAAGCTCATTTTGAAGGGTGATGGAGGCGTTGAAAGTACGGAATACCTTGGCTGACAATCCATCCATCTGAGACTTCAAGTGCTTGTTGAGCATTGATACAGTTACTTCAGAAAATAGGTCGTCGCTTCCCTTCTTTTTCTTTGCAAATGAAACAAGATTTGCATAGACTTGTGGGTCAACTTCGACAGTGTTGTAATATCTCATTGAATCTTTACCGAGGAAATCAAGAGTGATGGTGTTTGGTTTGATCATCAGGGAAGTGGATATGCTCAACACGCAAAGAACAACAACCTACTGTATCGGCCTGGTCTTCTCCCTTCTCGTTACCGACTCTCAGAGCTAGCTTATCGATAAGGTAGAGAGCAGTTGCAAGTTGACGCTTACCTAGATCCTTGGCATTGAATTTGGCTCGATAACCTTTACGAATATCATCGATACATTCTTTCAAACCACGAGCTGTTTCGAACTTCTTCATATCTGCAAGACCCTTGATCTTAGAGCTTGATCCCAACCAAACGTACTTGAAACCATTGTTTACATTTTCACGCCAGAATGCCAACCAAGTTACCTTGTCATTGTGAACGACTTGCTTCCAGTTGTGTCCTTCGATTGGCGAAGGAGGAACCTTCTCATTCTTTCCAATATTGATGGTTACATCAGAAGGATAGATTCTAGTCTTTAGCATACCAGTCTTTGGATGTTTACCACGACCCAAGAACAATCCAGGAGGCTCAATGGTGTAGTTACCAATCTTTTGCTTGTGTCCGTCAATCAATGCAAAACCATGAAGCGCCTTGATTCTAATCTTTTTCAGCCTTTTCTGCTTTCTTTTCTTCCTCCGATCTGTTCTGACGAAGCTCTTTACGTTGAACGAGGTACTTATGAATATGAGAGAATCCAATTTTTCGAATGATTTAACGATTTCTTTTGCTCTGAAGAGAGGAGTGAGCGGAAATCGTTGAAGAAATTCTTACGGAAAAGCCTCCTTCTGGACATGGTCGGTTTCAAGATAATTGGCATAGAATGTAGCTACTTCTTCTTGCTCAGGTGTAAGCTTTAGTGGCTGTCCATCATAATAGAGCTTGATACCATGTGGGACATAGGCTGGTGGAAAGACTGGTCCAAGATGAGAAAGGGTCTTCCATTTCTTACGTTGGGGTGTGTTTTTCAAGCCACCATTTGTATTGGTCTTCTTCATCACTGCTGCTCTCATCGCTATTCTTTTCCTTTTCTTCTTCATCATCGTCTTCGTCCTCAGGATCTTCGTCATGTTTTCTTTTCTTTGACTTTTGTTTCCTTTTAGCTTTCTTTGCAGGTGCTTTCTTTGCAGGGGATTTCTTTACTGGAGTCTTTTTGGCTGGAGTTTTCTTCTTTTTCTTGTCATCTTCGCTTGATGAATCGTCTGATTCTGAGTCAGAATCTGATTCTGAGCTATCTGAATCGCTGGACTCTTCTTTCTTTGGTTTTTTGACAGGTGTCTTCTTTGGAGCAGTCTTTTTTGATGGAGTTGCGGGCTTTGCTGGGTTTTCTTTACTGTTTTCTTCTTGTCGTCTGAGTCACTTTCATCAGAAATCATATGAATCGCTGTAATCGGATGAATCATCACTTGACTCTTCTTTCTTTACTTTCTTTGGTGTGGTTGGCTTCTTTGGAGTGGCGGTCGTTGTTGTAGTTGTGGTGGTAGTTGTCGGTTTGCCATTGGTTGGTGGGTCCAATTGCATCTTCTCCACCTTTACAAGAGGTTTAGCAGCATCAGCTGGTTGAGCCTGAGAAGCCAATGTTGGAGAGACAGTCTCTACATTGGTTTCTCTGCTTCTTGACAGGAGGTAGTTCTTCATCTGATGACATGACTATTACTTATAATATCTAAATCGATAGATGAAGGATTTGAATTAGTTTTGTTTGAAAGGTGAAAGTTTGTGTTTGTTGCCGTTGCTGTTGATCAAAGAATTGAAATTCAAATTTGAAAAACACAAGTTTTGGTGGGTGAATTTTTTAAAAACACTAAAGATGTAACGGTTTCTAATTTCGTGAAAATTCACATCGATGCATTGATAGGTCGAACATCATCCAAATTGTGACAGCAAGAGAAGAATAAAGAGTGGTTTGGCATTGACGACAATACACGTCTTTTCAATTGTTATACTTACAACAATGAACTTTATGAATATTATTAAATAAATAAATAAATAAATAAATAATAAATGTATAATTTAAATCAATTCGTAATGATACTGATCTATTTCTATGTTATTTTACAATTATATATATTATATTTTAATTTAACCTTTTAAACCAATAACCTTATATTATTTTATTAATATTAATGAATTCAAATAGATTGACTACTATATAAAGTAATTTATAACTATATATATTATATATAGTTATAATTATAAATAGTAGTAGTAGTAGTTGAATTAGTAGTGATAATAGTAATAGAAATAAATAATATAATTATATTTATAGTTGATAGGTAGGTAGTTATTTAACGAATAACAGAGCTATCTTTAATATTTATATGTTAGAAACAAGAAAAAAAAACCAATAAGTTTGTGAGGTGAAAAAAAAAGAAAAATTAATTAAGTCATCCATACAAAAACTGTATTGCAACACTTAGCGAATTTTTTTATTTTTTCACATGAAAAATTTGTGTTGGTTATTTCTTCTTTCAAATTAAAAATTAATATTTTAATTTTATAAAACGTATTTCAGTATCAAGTCAAAAATTAATGTCTGACAACCATTGAGTATTTAAAATGAAATGTGGTGAGTGTTTTATTGCAAAGTGAGATTCACCATCATCAACAACAACATCATTGTCATATGATATGAACGTATAGGTTGTAAATTCAACTCTAATATTTATTCTTTTATTATTATTAATTATTTTTTTTGTTGTTCAAATTGAATTAGTTTTTATCAATTATCATTATCATACCTACTTCTGCTGCGCTGCTATCTAATTAGTTAGTTATTCAAAGTAGTCGAAGGATCTGAAGAAGGAGAAGAAAAATAATCAAGTAAAAGACATAAAGAGAGAGAGAGTGAAGAAATCAATCCAAATAATAAGATAAATTTTGATTTGATTGCTTATTCTTGTATATTTTTTAGATAGGTTTTATATTTTATTACAATATATATTAATTATATAAATAAATTCAAATGTTTCTTATTTGTTTAAATTTTTTATATTCTATAATATCTATATATATTAGTTTGAAAGACATATAGTATATATAGTAGCTTAAGGAGGACACAGAGTGTATAAAGCCAGAATTGGTTAAATAAAAAATACATTATGAAAGTTCTATTTTTAAATTATATAACTGTTGAGGAACTCGTTGCTCTAATAATTTTGTCCATATTGTTGGGGTCGTAAAG
>RCNN01000344.1:0-37613 GCA_003667245.1 Heterostelium multicystogenum
TTTCCGGGCCGGATGGGCGATTCCTCGGCGTGGCCGTGGCCACCATGCGCCTGTCGTACTTCAGCAAACTGTTCCGCAGCCTGAATATCGGCAGCGACAGCACCATCAACCTGATCAACCGACAAGGCATCCTGCTGGCCCGCAAGCCGTTGCTGGAACGGGACATGATCGACAAGGACCTCAGCCAGCGGCCCAACGTCGCGCGCATATTGCACGAGCGCGAACGGCAACTTTCGCGGCACCTCCAGTGTGGATGAGGAGCACCGCCTGTATATACCTTCTCAACGGTGGGCGATTTAACCGCTGATCGTCGTCGTGGGGCTGTCCACGAATGGACATATTCGCCCCCTGGAAGCGCGCAGCACTGGTGATCAGCGGCGCCACCGGGGATTTTGTGCATCGGCCTTTTTGTGGCTGACCTGGATGCTCTGCATGGAATTGCGCAGGCGCCACCGTGCCGAACAGGTGCTGTCAGAACTGGCAGCCACCGACGCGCTCACCGGCCTGGCCAACCCGCCGTACCCTGGACCAGCGACTGCGCCTGGAATGGGACCGCGCCCAGCGTTCGGCCGAGCCGTTGACGGTGCTGATGATTGACGTGGACCACTTCAAGGCGTTCAACGACCGACATGGCCATCAAGGTGGCGACGAGGCACTGCGCACGGTGGCGCAGGTGATCGAGGGCAATATCCGCGCGCCCGGCCGACCTCGCTGCTCGCTATGGCGGGAAGAATTTGCAGTGGTGCTGCCGCATACCGACAGCCAGGGTGCACGCGTGATTGCTGAACATATCCGCAGCAGTGTCGAACACCTGCCGCGAGTGAGCGGGGATACGGTGCCGATTACCGTCAGCATCGGCCTCGTACCGTGGACCAAAAACAGCCGACCACGCTTGGAGGAATTACTGCTCAACGACCAGGCGCTGTATGAGGCCAAGCATACCGGGCGTAATCGCGTTGTTGATGCCGGCGCTTTAAAGCCGTGACGCGAAGCGTCACAGGAGGCGTTACCACGCAGAGCGTGGGAACGATCAAAAAAAAAGGCCACCCGAAGGCGGCCTTTAAAACAAAAGGAAAGAGAGTTGTTACTTACACCGCCGCGACGGGACGCATGTAAGAGATCGGTGCGGTGCTGGCATCTTCGAAGGTCACGACTTCCCAGGCATCTGTCTGTGCAATCAGCTTGCGCAGCAGTTGGTTGTTCAGGGCGTGGCCAGACTTGAAGCCTTTGAACTCGCCTATCAGGCTATTGCCCAGCAGGTAGAGGTCACCGATTGCATCGAGGATCTTGTGCTTCACGAATTCGTCTTCATAGCGAAGGCCGTCTTCGTTCAGTAACACCATCCGCGTCGACCCACAATGGCGTTTTCAACGCTGCCGCCGAGTGCGAGGTTGTGCTTGCGCAGGTACTCGATGTCACTCATGAAACCAAAGGTACGGGCGCGGCTGACTTCTTTTACGAACGAAGTGCTGGAAAAAATCCACGCTTGCACTTTGGGTGCGGTCACGGAATACCGGGTGATCGAAATCGATCTCAAAGCTCACTTTAAAGCCTTCGAAACGGGACGAAGGTGGCGCGCTTGTCGCCGTCTTCTACTGTCACTTCCCGCAGAATGCGAATGAACTTCTTGGCTGCGTCCTGTTCTTCCAGGCCGGCAGATTGAATCAAGAATACGAAGGGTCCGGCGCTGCCATCCATGATCGGGACTTCGGACGCGGAGAGCTCGACGTAGGCGTTATCGATGCCCAGACCGGCCATGGCCGAGAGCAAGTGCTCCACCGTGTCCACTTTGACGTCACCGTTGACCAACGTGGTCGACATCGTGGTTTCGCCAACATTTTCCGCGCGAGCAGGTATCTGCACCACAGGGTCCAGGTCGGCACGAACAAACACGATGCCGGTGTCGACAGGTGCGGGCTTGAGGGTCAGGTATACCTTCTCCCCGGAGTGCAGACCTACACCTGTGGCACGGATAATATTCTTCAGGGTGCGTTGTTTAATCATGGCTTGGACCGCTTCAGCGCAAATTGCGAACTGGTATCAACAAAGGCTGGCGATAATAGCAGACCAGACCTTTGCTGAACACCAATCACCTTCATAGCCCTGATACATTCCATTAATCGGCCTGACGACGCAGGAAAGCCGGGATGTCCAGGTAGTCCAGGTCATCTTGCGGATTCGGGCTGCGGGATGCAGCAGCACCGGCCTGAGCCTGGTTGCGCATCACGGTCGGACGATCCAGGTCACGATAGTTCACAGACGGCAGTTCCTGGCGCGAAGGCGCTGGAGCGGCAGCTTGCTGGCTGGCGTGGCTGGTATGGACGGTGTTGTCGATGACCTTAACAGGCTTCTCGATTTTCGCACCCAGGCCGGTCGCAACAACGGTCACGTGCAGTTCGTCGCGCATGTCCGGATCGATAACGGTACCGACCTTGACCATGGCGTGCTCGGAAGCGAAGGCTTCGATGATGCTACCCACGTCGGAGTACTCACCCAGGGACAGGTCAGGGACCGGCGGTGATGTTCACCAGGATGCCGCGTGCGCCTTGCAGGTTCACGTCTTCCAGCAACGGGTTGCGGATGGCCGCTTCGGTAGCTTCACGTGCACGGTTCGGACCGCTGGCGCAGCCAGTGCCCATCATCGCCATGCCCATTTCGCTCATCACGGTACGTACGTCGGCAAAGTCGACGTTGATCATGCCCGGACGCTTGATGATGTCGGAGATACCGCGAACGGCACCGGCCAGTACATCGTCAGCCTTGGCAAACGCAGACAGCAGGCTTGCGTCCTTGCCGAGGATGGTCAGCAGCTTCTCGTTGGGAATGGTGATCAACGAGTCGACGCTTTCGGACAGCAGACGGATGCCTTCATCGGCGATCTGCATGCGCTTGCGACCTTCGAACGGGAATGGACGGGTCACGACGGCAACCGTCAGGATCCCCATTTCCTTGGCCACTTCGGCAATGATCGGCGCAGCACCGGTACCGGTACCACCGCCCATGCCCGTGGTGATGAACACCATGTTGGTGCCTTGCAGCACTTCAGCGATGCGCTCGCGGTCTTCCAGGGCGGCTTGACGGCCGACTTCCGGATTCGCGCCGGCACCCAGGCCCTTGGTCACGGCTGTGCCCAATTGCAGGATGGTGCGTGCACCGATGCTTTTGAGGGCCTGGGCGTCAGTGTTGGCGCAGATGAATTCAACGCCTTCAATGTTGCTCTTGACCATGTGGTTGACAGCGTTGCCGCCGCCACCGCCGACGCCGATCACTTTGATGACCGGGCTTGCGGGGATGTTGTCTACGAGTTCGAACATTTTCCCTCTCCTTTCATTTCTCTAGTTTTTTCGCCTACTACTTGAAACGGTGTTGCGGTAAATCTTTAGAAATTGCCTTTCACCCAAGCCTGCAACCGCTCGAACAACGGCGCTTTCGCTTCGTCGTCGCTTCTGTAGCTGTCGCGGTTGCTCGGGCCCGACAGGGAAATGCCGTCGGTCTGCTTTTGCAGCCCGTACAACAGCAAGCCCACACCGGTGGAATAAATCGGGTTGCGCACTACGTCGCCCAGGCCTTTCACGCCGTGGGGCACGCCCAGGCGGACCGGCATGTGGAAGATTTCCTCGGCCAGTTCGACCGCGCCTTCCATCTTCGAGGTGCCACCGGTCAGCACGATTCCGGCCGGGATCAAATCTTCGTAGCCGCTGCGACGCAGTTCAGCCTGGATCAGGGTGAACAGTTCGTCGTAGCGCGGCTCGACCACTTCGGCCAATGCCTGGCGCGACAGTTCGCGCGGTGGACGATCGCCCACGCTTGGCACCTTGATGGTTTCACCGGCACCGGCCAGCTTGGCCAGGGCGCAGGCGTAACGGATCTTGATTTCTTCGGCGTACTGGGTCGGTGTGCGCAACGCCATGGCGATGTCGTTGGTCACCTGGTCACCGGCAATCGGGATCACGGCGGTGTGACGAATCGCACCCTCGGTGAAGATCGCGATGTCCGTGGTGCCGCCGCCGATGTCCACCAGGCACACGCCCAGTTCTTTTTCGTCGTCGGTCAGTACCGAGTAAGCCGAAGCCAACTGCTCGAGAATGATGTCGTCGATTTCCAGGCCGCAGCGGCGCACGCATTTTTCAATGTTCTGTGCCGCGTTGACGGCGCAGGTCACTACGTGAACCTTGGCTTCCAGACGTACGCCCGACATGCCCAGGGGCTCGCGAACGCCTTCCTGGTTATCGATCACGTAGTCCTGCGGCAGGGTGTGCAGCACGCGCTGGTCAGCCGGGATCGCCACGGCTTGCGCTGCGTCGAGTACCCGCTCCAGGTCGGCCGAGCTGACTTCGCGGTCGCGAATCGCGACGATGCCGTGGGAATTCAGGCTGCGGATGTGGTTGCCGGCAACGCCGACAAATGCCGAGTGAATCCGGCAACCGGCCATCAGCTGCGCTTCTTCGATGGCGCGCTGGATCGATTGCACGGTGGATTCAATATTCACCACCACGCCCTTCTTCAGGCCCCGGGACGGATGCGTGCCGATTCCGACGATTTCCAGCGTGCCGTCGTCCGCGACCTCGCCTACCAGCGCCACCACCTTGGAGGTGCCGATATCCAGACCGACGATCATTTTGCCGCTTTGCACGTTTGCCATGGGTCCTGCCTCTTCTTAATTCTTCGCGACAGCAGGTTGCGCTGCCGTGGGCGCCGCAGGGGCCCGCCAGCCGACGGCAAGGCCGTTGGCGTAACGCAGGTCGATGCTCGCAATGTTCGTAATCTGTTCTTTCAAGGTCTTTTCATAGATGGCGATAAAACGGCGCATCTTTTCCACCAGGTTGCCGCGTCCCAGCAACAACTCGATGCCCGGGCCGGAACTGCCTGCACCCGTGGTCAAAAACCAGCTGCCCCGCTCGCGCAATTCCAGTCGCGCAATCGAGAAGCCCAACGGCCGCAGCATCTGGCTCAACGCCTGGTACTGCTGCATCACTTGCTGCTGCGCCCGCTGCGGTCCGAACAACTGCGGCAGGTGCTCGTAATTCGCCACTTCGCGAGGTGCAAACGCCTGGCCCTGGTTGTTCAACAGCGCACCATCACCCCAACGGGCCACGGGCAGTTGTTCTTCCAGGCGGATCGTCACTTGATCCGGCCACACGCGACGTACTTCGGCGTGGGCAATCCATGGCATCTGTTCCAGCTCGGAGCGCATGCCTGCCAGGTCGATGGTGAAGAAGCTCGACGCCACAAACGGGGCGATTCGCTGCTGCACGGCTTGCTGGCTGATGTAGCTCAAGTCACCCTGCACGCTGATCTTGGTGATCGGCCGGTCGGCATACGGCAGCAGGCGCTGGGCGCCTTCATACGTACCGAACCCCAGGGCCACCAGGATCACCGGCCAGAACAGCGCCTTGAGAAAACCAAAGTTGGCTTTCGGCATGCGCGCCGACATCGGCTCTTTAGCCACCATTCGGCTGGCACCACGCGGCACCGGCTTGCGGCCGGGAGCGGGTTGCTGATGACGAAGCGATGCGCCGTTCATGGTCTTAGCCTCGTGGCTCTATGCTTGCTGCCAGGATCGCCAGCACCAAACTGCTGGAAATCCAGGCCGGCGGCACGAGCGGCCATGGGTACCAGGCTGTGGTCGGTCATCCCGGGTGCAGTGTTGACTTCCAGGAACCAGAAGTTCCCCTGGTCATCCTGCATCACGTCTGCCCGCGCCCAACCGGCCGATACCCAGCGCCTCACAGGCTTTCGCCGTGAGGTCCATCAATTCCTGTTCCTTGGCTGCGTCGAGGCCGCACGGGATCCGGTACTGGGTATCGGAGGCCACATACTTGGCGTCGTAGTCGTAAAAGGTGTGGGGCGTGCCCAATGCGATGGGCGGCAATACCTGGCCACGCAGAGTAGCGATGGTGAACTCGGGACCTTGAATCCACTGTTCCACCAACACTTGCGAATCGTAGGTACTGGCCGCTTTCCATGCGTCAATCAATTCGGCGGCTGAGTTCACTTTAGCCATGCCGATACTGGAGCCTTCATGGGCTGGTTTGACGATCAAAGGCAGGCCCAGTTCCTTGGCTGCAGAAATACAATCGTCTTCGCTGCACAGCACGCTGTGACGCGGGGTGGGAATACCCAGGCTGTGCCACACCTGCTTGGTGCGCAACTTGTCCATGGCCAGGGCCGAAGCGAGGATGCCGCTGCCGGTATACGGAATGCCCAGGCACTCCAGCAGGCCCTGCATGCTGCCGTCTTCACCGCCACGGCCGTGAAGAATGATGAAGGCGCGGTCGATCTTCTCGGCCTGCAGGCGCGACAGGAAGTCATCACCCACGTCGATGCCGAACGCATTCACACCGGCACTTTGCAGCGCTTCCAGCACGGCATTGCCGGACTTCAGCGACACTTCACGCTCAGCGCTCTTGCCACCGAACAGCACCGCAACCCGGCCGAAGTCGGCAGGTTGAATGGTCGAGAACAGGGAGCCGTAGTCAGTGGTCATTTCGACTTCCCCTGTGCGGCGGCAAACAGCGGGCTTGCCAGCAATTTAGGGGCGAGGCCACCGATGTCACCGGCACCCTGGCACAGCAGGATGTCGCCGGCACGCAGCAGCGGCTTGACGATCGGCGCCAGGTCCACACCACGCTCGATGTAGATCGGGTCCAACTGGCCGCGTTGACGGATGCTGTTGCACAACTTGCGGCTGTCGGCGCCCGGGATCGGCTCTTCACCGGCCGGGTAGACTTCCATCAGCAGCAACACGTTGGCATCCGCCAGTACATTGACGAAATCGTCGTACAGGTCGCGGGTACGGCTGTAGCGGTGCGGCTGGTACACCATCACCAGGCGGCGTTCCGGCCAGCCACCGCGTACGGCCTTGATCACCGCTGCGACTTCGGTCGGGTGGTGACCGTAGTCGTCCACCAGCATCACGTTGCCGCCGTCCACCGGCAGTTCGCCGTAGACCTGGAAGCGACGACCCACGCCGGCAAAACCCGACAGGCCTTCGACGATGGCTTCATCGCTGACGCCTTCGTCGGAGGCGATGCAGATGGTCGCCAGGGAGTTGAGTACGTTGTGGTTGCCCGGCATGTTCACCGAGACATCCAGCGGCTCGCGGTCAGGACGCAGCACGGTGAAGAAAGTCTGCATGCCTTGCTGGCGCACATTGATCGCGCGCACGTCGCAGTCTTCGCTGAAGCCGTAGGTCACGGTCGGACGCTTCACCAGCGGCAGGATTTCGCGCACCACCGGATCGTCCAGGCACACCACGGCCAGACCGTAGAACGGCAGGTTGTGCAGGAACTCGACGAAGGTTTTCTTCAGTTTGTTGAAGTCACCGTCGTAGGTCGCCATGTGGTCGGCGTCGATGTTGGTCACCACGGCCACCAGCGGTTGCAGGTGCAGGAAGCTGGCGTCGCTTTCATCGGCTTCGGCGATCAGGTAACGGCTGGTCCCCAGTTGTGCATTGGTGCCGGCTGCATTCAGGCGGCCACCGATGACGAAAGTCGGGTCCAGGCCACCGGCGGCGAACACCGAGGCGATCAGGCTGGTGGTGGTGGTCTTGCCGTGGGTACCGGCGACGGCGATGCCGTGGCGGTAGCGCATCAGCTCAGCCAGCATTTCGGCACGCGGCACTACGGGAATGCGGCGTTCAAGGGCGGTGGCCACTTCCGGGTTGGAGGTGTTCACAGCGCTGGAGACCACCAGCACGTCGGCTTCGGCAGCGTTCTCGGCGCGGTGGCCGATAAAGATTTTTTGCGCCAAACGATTCCAGGCGCTCGGTGACCGGCGACATTTTCAGGTCGGAGCCGGACACCTGGTAACCCAGGTTCAGCAACACTTCGGCGATCCCGCACATGCCCACGCCGCCGATACCGACGAAGTGGATGCGACGGATGCGGCGCATTTCCGGTTGCGGCATGGCTTTCTGATTCTCAACCATGGGCCACCTCCAGGCAGATATTCGACCACGGTGCGGGTTGCGTCAGGTTTGGCCAGGCGGCTTGCGTGCTCGCCATGCTGTTCAGTCGTTCCGGTTGCATCAAAACCTCGGTCAGGCGTGCGGCCAAATCGGCGGCGCCAGTCGTTCTTTGCGGCAGCAGGAAGGCAGCGCCCTCCCCGGCCAAATATTCGGCGTTGCGGGTCTGGTGATCGTCGATCGCGTGGGGCAAAGGCACCAGCAAGGACGGCAGACCGGCGGCGGCCAGTTCACTGACGGTCAACGCACCTGCGCGACAGACCACCAGGTCGGCCCAGCCATAGGCTTGGGCCATGTCTTTGATGAAGGGCTGCACATTCGCCTCCACACCCGCATCGCGATAACGCGTCGCGGTCACTTCATCGTGGTTCTTGCCGGCCTGGATGGAAGATCTCCGGGCGCAGCTCCACGGGGAGTTGCGAACACCGCTTCAGGCAGCAATTTGTTCAACGGTTCGGCGCCCAGGCTTCCGCCCAGGATCAACAGGTGCGCCTTGCGACCGGCCAATGGCTGGCGGGCGATGTCCATGAAACAGTTCGGTACGCACCGGGTTGCCGGTGGTACGCAACTTGTCCCGGGGACCAAAGGTCTTCGGAAACGCCTCGCATACCCGTGCAGCCAAGGGCACCAGCAGGGCGATTGGCAGTGACCGGCCACGGCATTCTGCTCGTGGACGATCACTGGCACGCCGGCGAGTCTTGCCGCAACACCGCCGGGCCGGTCACGTAGCCACCAAAAGCCCAGCACGCCATACCGGCTTCACTTCGCGGATCACCTTGCGCGCCTGCCACACGGCCTTGAGCAACACGAACGGCGCCTTCAGCAGGGACAATTTGCCCTTGCCACGCAAGCCCGGTGACGTTGATCAAATGCAGCGGCAAGCCGGCATTCGGTACCAGATCATTTTCGATGCCGCGCGGCGTACCGAGCCCAATGCACGTGTAGCCACGGTTCTGGAACTCACGGGCACAGGCCAGCGCCGGGAACACGTGGCCACCGGTGCCGCCTGCCATGATCAGCACGTTAGCGCCCATGGTTCGGCTCCTCGGCGAAGTCGCTTTTCGCTGAACTCCATCTCTTCGCTGCCCAGGTGGGTCCGACTCTCCCACTCGATACGCAGCAACAACCCGAGACAGGCGCAGCAAATCACCAACGAGCTGCCGCCGTAGCTGAGGAACGGCAAGGTCAGGCCCTTGGTCGGCAGCAGGCCGACGTTCACCCCCGATGTTGATCAGGAACTGGCCGATCCACAGGAACGACAAGCCGTACGCCACGTAGGCGGCGAAATATTGCTTGGCCTTTTCGGCCCACAAGCCGATGTACATGCCGCGAACACACACGAACACGAACAGCGCGACGGTGCACAGCGAACCGACCACACCCAGCTCTTCGGCGAGTACCGAGAACACGAAGTCGGTGTGGGCTTCCGGCAGGTAGAACTGCTTCTGCACGCTATTGCCCCAGGCCCACGCCCAGCCACTCCACCGCGACCGAAGGCGATCAACGCCTGGGTCAACTGGTAGCCGGAACCGAACTGATCGGACCACGGGTCGGTAAAGGTAATCAGACGGGCCATCCGGTAGGGTTGCGCCTGCACCAGAATGGTCACGCGCGGCCACCGCCAGCACCACCATCAGGGTGAAGCGGAACAGGCCGACGCCACCGAGGAACAGCATCCGCCGCCGCCGCGCCCATCATTACAAACGGTGGCACCGAAGTCCGGCTCCATCAGCAACAGGCCGGCCATGGGCAGCAGCACGATGAACGGCTTGAAGAAGCCCCATCCAGCTTTCGCGTACTTCTTTCTGGCGCCGCACCAGGTAGCCGGCGAGGTAGATCACCACGAACACCTTGGCGATTTCCGACGGCTGCAGCGTTGAACGCACCGAAGCCGATCCAGCGCATCGAGCCGTTCACCTCACGCCCGATGCCGGGCAGGATCACCATCACCAACAGGCCGAAGGCGCCCACCAGCATCAGCCAACCCAGGCGCTGCCAGGTGGCGATCGGGATCATCATGGTGACGATGCATGCGCCAAGGCCAATCACCAGGTACACCAGGTGACGGATCATCATGTACAGGGTGTTGCCCGATTGCACCGCAGCCACTTCCGAGGAGGCCGAGGTGATCATCACCAGGCCCAGGCCCAGCAGCGCGAGGCAACCGGCGAGCATCGGGAAGTCCAGGTCGATACCGCGCCCCGGTAATGATCGGCGACGGGTACGGCTTGATGATGTTACGGAAATTGATACTCATGCCAAGGCCTCCACGGCGCGGGCGAACAGCTGGCCGCGCTCTTCGTAGTTCTTGAACATGTCGAAACTGGGCGCAGGCAGGCGACAGCAGCACCACGTCGCCCGGCTGAGCCAAGGCTTTGGATTGGGCGATGGCATCGTCCAGGGACTGCGCGCGCACCTGCGGTACGGCGTCGCCCAGGGCATCGGCGATCAGGCCGGAATCACGGCCCATCAACACCACGGCGCGGCAGTTGGCGGCGACCGGGCCTTTAAGGTCCTTGAAGTCGGCACCCTTGCCGTCGCCACCGGCGATCAGCACGACCTTGCCCTGAATGTCGGCACCCAAGCCTTCGATGGCAGCGAGTGCCGCACCGACGTTGGTGGCCTTGGAATCGTTGTAATAGCCAACACCAGCCAGCTCGCGAACCCATTGGCAGCGATTGCTCAAGGCCGGCAAAGCTGCGCAGGGCCGAGAGCATGGCGTCGAACGGCAAGCCAACTGCGTGACCGAGCGCCAGCGCCGCCAGGGCGTTGGCCTGGTTGTGAGCACCACGGATTTTCAGTTCGCGCACCGGCATCAGGTTCTGGAATTCGAAGGCCAGGTATTTCTCGCCGTTTCTCTTCCCGAAGGCCGAAGGCCTTTGAAGTCAGGCTTGTTCAGGCCGAAGGTCCAGCACGGCAGACCTTCGCCGATCAGCGGACGGCTCAGGGCATCCTGACGGTTCACCACCACTTGCCGCGCGCCACGGAAGATCCGGTGCTTGGCCAGGTGATACGCCGGCAGGGCGCTGTAGCGGTCCATGTGGTCCTCGCTGACGTTGAGCACGGTGGCCACCTCGGCGTTGAGCTGGTCAGTGGTTTCCAGCTGGAAAGCTCGACAGCTCCATCACGTACAGCTCGACGTCGTCGTTGAGCAGGTCCAGCGCCGGCGTGCCGAGGTTTGCCGCCCACGGCCACGCGCTTGCCGGCCGCAGCCGCCATCTCGCCCACCAGGGTGGTCACGGTGCTTTTTTGCATTGGAACCGCTGATGGCCACGATCGGCGCCTTCGCGTTACGCGCGAAACAGCTCGATATCGCCGGACAACTTCACGCCACGGGCCGCGCCGCTTGCAGCGCCGGGGGTCGCCAGGGCCAGGCCGGGGCTCACGTAGAGCTCATCGGCACGGCACAGAAACTCGACATCCAGCTCGCCACAACGCACTTCCCACGTGCGGGTAGTCACGGCGCAGCGTGACCAGCTCCGGTGGATTTCCCCGCGTATCGGCCACGGCAAACGACGTGCCCCGGTTCGCCAGGAAGCGAACCAGGGACATGCCGCTCTTGCCGAGGCCGACAACGATGCGGAAGTGGTCTGAAGCGATCAGGGACACTCGTTTCTACCTCAGTTTCAGGGTGGCAAGGCCGAACAGAACCAGAATCACGGTGATAATCCAGAAACGGACAATCACCCGCGGCTCAGGCCAGCCCTTGAGTTCAAAGTGGTGGTGAATCGGCGCCATGCGGAATACGCGGGCCCGGTCAATTTGAAGGAGGCAACCTGGATCACCACCGACAGGGTTTCCATCACGAACACACCGCCCATGATGAACAGGACGATTTCCTGACGGACGATCACCGCGATGGTGCCCAGGGCCGCGCCCAGCGCCAGTGCGCCGACGTCGCCCATGAAGACTTGTGCGGGGTAGGTGTTGAACCACAGGAAGCCCAGGCCCGCACCGATCAACGCACCGCAGAACACAATCAGTTCGCCCGCGCCCGGTACATACGGGATCAGCAGGTATTCCGCGAATTTCACGTTACCCGACAGGTAGCAGAAGATGCCGAGGGCGCCGCCCACCATCACAGTCGGCATGATCGCCAGGCCGTCGAGGCCGTCCGTCAGGTTGACCGCATTGCTGGAGCCGACGATCACGAAGTAGGTCAGCACCACGAAGCCGACGCCCAGTGGAATGCTGGCGTCCTTGAGCATCGGGATGATCAGGGTGGTTTCCACCGCGCTTGGCGCAGTCATGAACAGGAAGATCGCCGCGCCGAGGCCGAACACCGACTGCCAGAAATACTTCCAGCGGCTAGGCAGCCCCTTGGAGTTCTTCTCGATCACCTTGCGGTAGTCATCTACCCAACCGATGGCGCCGAACAGCAGGGTCACCAGCAGCACGGTCCAGACATAACGGTTATGCAGGTCAGCCCACAGCAGCGTACTGATGCCGATGGACGACAGGATCAAACGCACCGCCCATGGTCGGGGTGCCGGATTTGGAAAGGTGCGACTGCGGGCCGTCGTTGCGCACCGACTGGCCAATCTGCAGGTTTTGCAGGGTACGGATCATCCATGGCCCGAGGAACAGCGAACAACGACAGCGCGGTCAGCACACCCAGGATCCCGCGCAGGGTCAGGTACTGAAAGACCGCGAAGCCTTTGTGGAACTGTTGCAGATACTCAGCCAGCAGCAGCAGCATTAATGTTTCTCCGTACTTGAGCCACACAAGGCCGCGACGACGTTTTCCATCACCGCGCTGCGCGATCCCTTGATCAAAATAGTGGTGTGTTTGTCTTGTTCAGCCGCACTCAGTGCCTGGATCAGTTCGGCCTGGCTGGCGAAATGCCTGGCGCCCGGCCCGAAGGTGTCCACGGCGTGCAGCATGTTCGGGCCAACGGCGTACAGGGCATCGACCTTGCCGGCGGCGTACGCGCCGACTTCACGGTGAGACTGTTCGGCCCACTCGCCCAGCTCGGCGATATCTCCCAGCACCCAGCACCTTGCGACCGTCGAAGCTGGTCAGCAGGTCGATGGCGGCACAGATCGAGGACTGGTTGGCGTTGTAGGTGTCATCAATCACGCGCATGCCGTTGCTGGCCAGTTGCGCGACGGTGCGGCCCTTGACCGGTTGCACGGCGCCAAGGCCGGTGGCGATGCCAAACAACGACACGCCCAGCACGTGGGCGGCGGCGGCGGCAGCCAGGGCATTGGCGACGTTGTGGTTGCCCAGCAGGTTCAGTTGTACGTGCTCGTCACCTTGCGGGGTATGCAGGGTGAAGGACGGGCAGCCACGAGCGTCGGCCTTGATATTCGAGGCATGGAAATCGGCAGCGGCGTTGTGCACCGCGAAGCTCAACACCTTGCGACCGGCGGCACGTACACGCCAGGTTTCGAAGGCCTTGTCATCGAGGTTCAGCACGGCAGTGCCGATGCGTCGAGGCCTTCGATGATTTCGCCCTTGGCTTCGACGATCTTTTCAGGGCCGCCAAACTCGCCAACGTGGGCAGTACCGGCGTTGCTGATCACCGCGACATGAGGCTTGGTCATGGCCACGGTGTAGGCGATTTCGCCGATGCGCGAAGCACCCAGCTCGATAACGGCCGCCGTGTGTTCCGGGGCCAGTTCGAGCAGGGTCAGCGGAGCGCCGAAGTCATTGTTCAGGTTGCCACGGGTCGCCAGGACCGGGCCGCGCGTGCGCAGGATGCCGGCCAGCAGCTCCTTGACCGTGGTCTTGCCGCTGGAACCGGTGATCGCCGCAACAGGCTTGGTGAAGGCGGCACGGTTCAGCGCCCCCAGTTGGCCGAGGGCCAGGCGGGTGTCGGCGACCAGCAATTGTGGCAGCGTCGAGTCAGCGACTTCGCGCTGCACCAGAGCGCCGACAGCGCCCTTTGGCAGCGACGTCATTCAGGTAGTCATGGCCATCGAAACTCGGGCCGGCCAAGGCGACAAACAGTTGCCCGGGCTTGATCGTCCGGCTGTCGATGCTGACGCCATCAAAGCTGCAATCAGCCGACAGCACACGGGCCGACAGGGCCTGGGTCAGTTCGCTGAATGTGAGCGCCTTAAGCATGGGCCACCTCCCATGCGGTCAAGGCATGATCGGCCTCGACCAGATCGGAGAAGGCGTGGCGTTCGCCGTTGATTTCCTGATAGTCCTCGTGACCTTTACCGGCCAGCACCACCACGTCGTCAGCACTTGCGCCGGCGATCAATTGGGCGATGGCTGCACCGCGACCGGCGACGAACGTCGCCTTGGACGCATCTTTAAAGCCGACACGAATGTCATCGAAAATCTGGCTTGGGTCTTCGCTGCGCGGGTTGTCGTCAGTGACGAGCACACCGTCGGCCAGTCGCTCGACGATTTCCGCCATCAGCGGGCGCTTGCCGCGATCGCGGTCACCGCCACAGCCGAACAGGCACAGCAATTTACCCTTGGCGTGGGGGCGCAGGGCCTGCAGGATTTTTTCCAGGGCGTCCGGCGTGTGGGCGTAATCGACCACCACCAGCGGCTGGGTGCCGCCGCCGAGGCGCTGCATGCGACCGGCCGGGCCTTCGAGCTTCGGCAGCACCCGCAGGATTTCGTCGAGGGCGTAATCCAGGCCGAGCAAGGCACCCACAGCGGCCAACACGTTGCTCAGGTTGAAACGCCCGAGCAAGGTGCTGCGCAAATGGTGCTCGCCCTGTGGCGTAACCAGCGTGGCGCGCACGCCTTCGTCATCAAAGGTGGCTTCACGGCAATACAGGTAGGCGCTGGAGTCTTCCAGGCTGTAGCTGATCAGGCGGCCGTCGCCTTGGGCGGCGGCCAGTTGGCGACCGAATTCGTCGTCCAGGTTGACCACCCGGCACTTCAGGTCATTCCAGGCAAACAGCCGGGCCTTGGTGGCGGCGTAGGCCTCCATGGTCCCGTGGTAATCCAGGTGATCGCGGGACAGGTTGGTCATCACCGCCACGTCGAACGCCAGGGCAGTCACGCGCCCTGGTCCAGACCGTGGGACGAGACTTCCATGGCAACCGCCTTGGCACCGGCCTTTTTCAGGTCGGCCAGGGTCGCTTGCACGGCAATCGGGTTAGGCGTGGTGTGCAGCCCGCTTTGCAGCGCTCCGTAGAAACCTGTGCCCAGGGTGCCCACGATGCCGCAATGCTGACCCAGCAGGTCAAGCGCCTGGGCGACCAGTTGGGTCACGCTAGTCTTGCCGTTGGTACCGGTCACGCCCACCAGGTTCAGGGTGCGGCTCGGGTCGCCATAAAAGCGCCCGGCGATGTCCGACAATTGCGCAGCCAGGCCCTTGACCGGAATCAAAGGCACGTCGGTGATCGGCAGCACGGTGGCGCCTTCCACTTCATAGGCCACTGCCGCAGCGCCGCGTTGCAGCGCGTCGGCGATATGGTCACGGCCGTCGAACTTGCCACCCGGCACTGCCAGGAACAGGTCGCCGGCACGCACATTACGGCTGTCCAGGGTCAACTCGCGAATCAGCAGATCGCGGCCGGCGTGGGCAAAAATCTTGTTCAGGCTCAGAGACATCAGCCGCGCCCTCCATTGGCTTTTTACAGCAGCGGCCGGCGGGCCGGCGTTTCGCTTGTTGGGTAGCCGGCAGGTTGTCCGGCGTGATGTTCATCAGGCGCAACGTCCCGGACATCACCTTGCTGAACACCGGCGCCGATACCAGGCCACCGAAGTAACCGGCTTTGCTCGGCTCATCGATCACCACGACGATGGCGTAGCGCGGATCGCTCATCGGGCCGAAGCCTGCGAACAGCGAGCGGTAGGAGTTTTTCGGCGTAGCCCTTGGTACCCACGGCGGTTTTACGCGCGGTACCGGACTTGCCTGCCACGTGATACGCCGGCACCTGGGCACGGAACACGCCACGTGGTGCTTCGATCACTTGTTGCAGCATGCCTTGCATGGTCTTCGCGACGTTTTCCGGGATCACCTGGGTCGCAGGCGGCGCCTCGTCCAGGTGGATCAGGCTCAGCGGCACCATGCGGCCGTTGTTGGCCAGCACCGAGAAGGCGTGGGCCAGTTGGATGGCTGTTACCGACAGGCCATAACCGTAGGAAAGCGTGGCGGTCTCGGCTTTTTTCCAGTCACGGTAGTTCGGCAGGTTGCCCACACGTTCGCCCGGGAAGTCCAGGCCGGTGGGTTGCCCCAGGCCGACTTTCTGCGCGAGGTGGTAGATGGCTTCGCCGCCGATATCGAAGGCGACTTTACTCATGCCCACGTTACTGGAGTTGATCAGGATACCTGTCAAATCCAGCACCGGACCTTCGGTGCGCGACACGTCACGAATGGTGTATTTGCCCAGCTGCAATGTGCCCGGGTAAACCTCGACCTTATCGGCCGGTTTCCAGCGCCCGGTTTCCAGGGCGGCACTCATGGAAATGGCTTTCATGGTCGAACCCGGCTCGAACACGTCGATCATGGCGCGGTTGCGCATCATCGCCGGCTGCAGGTTGCGACGGTTATTCGGGTTGTAGGTCGGCTGGTTGACCATGGCGAGAATCTCGCCGGTCTTCACGTCCATGATCACCAGGCTGCCGGCTTTCGCACCGTTCTCGATGATCGCGTTACGCAGCTCACGGTTGGCCAGGTATTGCAGGCGCAGGTCAATCGACAACGCCAAGGGCTTACCGGCCTTGGCGTTTTTGGTGACCTGGACATCCTTGATCAGTCTGCCGCGCCGATCCTTGATGACCTGTCGTTTGCCGGGAACCCCGGCCAGCCATTCGTCGTAGGCGAGTTCCACGCCTTCGCGACCGTGATCATCAATGTCGGTGAAACCCACCATATGGGCGGTGGTTTCGCCGGCCGGGTAGAAACGCCGAAATTCCTCGATGCCGTAGACACCGGGGACTTTAAGGTCGAGTACTTGCTGGCCTTGTTCGGGGGTGAGCCCGCGAACCAGGTAGATGAATTCTTTATTGGCCTGGGCTTCGAGGCGTTCGCTCAGGGCTTTCGGGTCCTGGCCCAGGGCGGCAGCCAGTTCCGGCCATTTGTCCTTGGCGGTCTGCATTTCCTTGGCGTTGGCCCACAGGGTGGTCACCGGGGTACTGACGGCCAGGGGCTCGCCGTTACGGTCGGTGATCAGGCCGCGGTGTGCAGGAATCGGGATATGCCGCAGGCTACGGGCATCGCCCTGGCCGATCAGGAAGTCACGGTCCACCACTTGCAGGTCGATAATCCGCCAGGCAATCGCGCCCACCATCAGTGCCAGCAACCCCAGCACTACGCGGAAACGCCACGGGTAGAGTGCGCCCTCGAGTTTCATCATGGCGCCACCATGCGAACTTCTGCAGCGCCCGGGATGTGCATCTTCAGTTGTTCAGTGGCCAGCACTTCGATGCGGCTGTGGGCCGTCCAGGTACTTTGCTCGAGGAATTCAACCGGCCCCACTCCGCCTGCGCCTTGTCGCGCACGCTCAATTCCCCGTACAGGGTATTGAGCAGTTGGCGGTTGTAGTGGGCGCTGTAGGACACCGCAATCGCGGACACCAGCACGCCAACAAATAGCAGCAACATAAAGAAGCTGCCGCCCGGGAGGGGCTTGGCGAAAAGCTTGCTCACCGCAACTTCTCCGCAACGCGCATGACAGCGCTACGGGCACGTGGGTTGGCCTTGAGTTCGGCTTCGGAAGCGAACTGCGCTTTGCCATGGATTTTGATTTTCGGCACAAAGGCTTCGTAACGCACCGGCAGGTTGCGCGGCAGGTTGTCGGACTCGCCCTTGACCAGGCGACGCATGAACAATTTGACGATGCGGTCTTCCAGGGAGTGGAAGCTGATCACCACCAGGCGACCGCCCACTTCCAGGGCTTCCAGGGCGGCTTCGAGGCCGGCTTCCAGGTCGCCCAATTCGTTGTTGACGTGAATACGCAGGCCCTGGAACGCACGGGTTGCCGGGTTCTTGCCCTTTTCCCATGCAGGGTTGGCGACTTTCAGCACCTCAGCCAGGTCGGCCGTGCGCTCGAACGGCTGGATTTCCCGGCGTTCGACCACGGCACGCGCCATGCGGCCAGCGAAGCGCTCTTCGCCGTATTCCTTGAACACACGGGTGATTTCTTCGTGGGGAGCGGTAGCGATGAACTGCGCGGCGCTGATGCCACGGCTTGGGTCCATGCGCATGTCCAGCGGGCCGTCGTTCATGAAACTGAAGCCGCGCTCAGGGTCGTCCAGCTGTGGGGAAGACACGCCCAGGTCCAGCAGAACCCCGGCCACCTTGCCCGCCATGCCACGTTCGGCGACTTCTGCACCGAGCTCGGCAAAGCTGCGCTGCACAACGACAAAGCGGCCGTCTTCGGCCGCTAGCGCTTGCCCGGTGGCAATCGCTTGAGGGTCTTTGTCGAACCCGAGGAGCTTACCGTCCGGACCCAGCTGGCTGAGGATCAGCCGACTGTGCCCGCCCCTGCCGAAGGTGCCATCCAAATAGCAGCCATCCGCGCGTACGGCGAGAGCCTCAACGGCTTCGTCAAGCAGTACGGTGATGTGGTTAAAGCCGCTATCAATAGTCACAGGATCAAATCACGCAGTTCATCAGGCATGGCGCCCGGTTGTTGAATAGCAGCCAGGTCAGCTGCCGAAACAGCATCCCAGGCATCTTCGTCCCACAATTGGAACTTGTTCAGTTGGCCTACCAGCATCGCGCGCTTGTCCAATTTGGCGTATTCGCGCAGACGCGGTGGAACCAGGAAACGACCACTGCCATCGAGTTCGAGGTCGACGGCATTACCAATCAGCAAGCGTTGCAGGCGGCGGTTCTCTTCACGCAGTGAAGGCAGTGCACGCAACTTGGTTTCAATCAGCTCCCACTCATCGAGCGGGTACACACATAAACAGGGATCAACGGCATCGATGGTGATGATTAATTGCCCGGAACTTCGCGAAATGAGCTCGTCACGATACCGGCTCGGCATGGCGAGACGGCCTTTTGCATCGAGACTGATAGCGTTAGCTCCGCGAAACACAGATGCGTTTCTCCAAATTTTAGCGTTTTACGTTCAAAAAACCCACTTTGTGCCACTTTCCGCCACTTGCGCACACTATAGGAATGCGCCCACCACACCGTCAAGGCGCGGATTCAAGGAAAAGCCTTACAGAACGGAGATTTAGGAAGGTAAAAGGAGGAGAAACGAGAGTTTGACGGCGATTTTGACTCAACAACACCAAATAGCTCAAAGAGCTAAGGCTTAAAGTTAAAGTAATTTATTAAGAGTAAGATTTTTTCGGTATTACGAAGACGCATCTGCTGACGATTCAGCAGGGAGGGATTCTCGCGTTACTACCAGGTTCCTGCCCGAGATTCGGACAGAAGGAAAAAAGGTGGAGAGTCGATCTGTAAGCCGGGTTCTGTCTTGAACAGTCATTCGTCTACGATGGCCATCACTGGACATCTTTAGCAACCTACCCGGTCCCAGCGCGGGCCACGCCTTGGGACCCTATTTGGTCTTGCTCCAAGTGGGGTTTACCTAGCCACGAACTGTTGCCAGTCGTGCGGTGCGCTCTTACCGCACCTTTTCACCCTTACCGGTACCGAAGTACTTAGGCGGTTATTTTCTGTGGCACTTTCCGTAGGCTCACGCCTCCCAGGCATTACCTGGCACTTCGCCCTATGGAGCCCGGACTTTCCTCCCCCCTCTAATTTTCATAGAAGGCAGCGACTGTCCAATCGACTCTCCGCCGCGCAGGTTAACGGCACGGCGGCGTTAGAACAAGTATTAAAAGACACTAATGCCATCATGTTCAGACGGAGTGCAGGTTAGAACCCGGAACTATTCGCCCTTTTGTTTATCCAGCGCCACTTGATACAGGACGTTCTTGCGTACGCCGGTTATTTCCGCGGCCAATGCAGCGGCGCGCTTCAATGGCATCTCCTTGAGCAGCAGGTCAAGAATGCGCATTGCCTCGCTGCCCACGGCATCTTCGCTTTCCGGCGCCGACCAGCCGGCTACCAGCACCACGCACTCGCCGCGCTGCTGATTGCTGTCGCCCTCGACAAATTCGCGCAGTTCCTGCAGCGGCAAGCCCTTGAGGGTTTCGAAGGTCTTGGTGATTTCCCGCGCCAGCAGTGCCAGGCGATCGCCGCCGAACACCAGCTCCATATCTTGCAGGCACTCAAGGATGCGGTGCGGGGCTTCGTAGAAGATCAGCGTGCGTGGCTCTTCCTTTACCAGTTCCAGGCGCGCCCGGCGCCCGACGGCCTTGGCGGGCAGGAAGCCTTCGAAGATAAACCGGTCCGACGGCAAGCCGGCAGCAGACAATGCAGCAATCAGCGCGCACGCTCCCGGAACAGGCACTACATTGATACCAGCCGCCCGCGCCTGGCGAACCAGATGATAGCCAGGGTCGGAAATCAGCGGCGTACCCGCATCCGAGATCAACGCCACGTCATCACCCGCCAACAAACGAGTGATAAAAACGACTGCCTTCTTCACGCTCGTTGTGTTCGTGACAGGCGGCCAAGGGGGTCGGAATACCGAAATGCTGCATCAACCGCTGGGAGTGCCGAGTGTCTTCAGCCGCGATCAGTTTTACGTCGCGCAACACTTTCAGCGCACGCGCACTGATGTCGTCCAGGTTGCCAATGGGCGTCGCCACGACAAAAAGCGAGCCTGCAGTGGAATTCAAAGGACCTGGAGCAGTCAAAACGCACACCTCGATGGTTGGCAAAAGCCACATTGTAGCGCGTAGACGCCTTGAATATATGCCCGCGGGGCGGGTTCGATTTCAGCCGCCTATAGGGTCCTGCAACATTTACACGACCTAAATAGACGGTTTCACGCCAGTAACATCGCGCCCCGGCCAGTGCTTGGGTACAATTCCACGCTAATTTGATCGGTATCAGGAACACTTACATGATCGCTTGCCTGCGGCTGTTCTCTGCCCTCTGCCTCGCTGCCCTGTTGGCGGCTTGCGCCAGCTCGCCCTCGTCCAGCCTTGGCGACCTCCCCCGGACTCCGGATGCCAGCATCGAGCAACTGCTCGAACAGGCGACTTCGGCCAAGACTCCGGAAAAAGCCGCGCTGTTGCGCTTGAGTGCGGCTGACCTGGCGTTTCACCAAAACAATCCGGGACGCTCGGCGCAGATTCTTGCCCAGGTGCCACTGGACGTCCTGAAACCGGCGGCGCAGGTATTTGCCAGCACCCTGTCGGCTGAACTGGCGATGGCCCGCAACCAGCCCAAGGCAGCGTTGACGGCCTTGAATCACCCGAGCCTGCAAAGCCTCAAGGAACTGCCGCCTGAACAGCAGATCCGCACGGGCACCGTGCATGCCCGTGCCTATGAGGCCGACGGCCAGACCCTGGCCGCCGCCCGCGAGCGCGTCGCCATGGCCCCGCTGCTGACGGGCGATGCCTACAACAGCAACCACGAAGCCATCTGGACACTGATTGCCGCCTTGCCTGCCGATCAGCTGCAAGCCAGCGGCAACCCGACGCTGGACGGCTGGATCAGCCTGGCCCAGGCAGTCAAGGGCGCCGGCACTCTGGAGCAACAGCAGGCGGCCATCGACACCTGGCGCGCCCAGAACCCTGGCCACCCGGCAGCTTCGCAATTGCCGCAGCCGCTGACCAAGCTCAAGGAACTGGCCAGCCAGCCGCTGAACAAGATCGCCCTGCTGCTGCCGCAGGAAGGTCCGCTGGCCGGCGTTGCCAAGGCGCTGCGCGAAGGCTTCATGGCCGCGCACTACCAGGCTGAACAAGCCGGGCAGAAGCCGCCGGTGATCGAGTTCTACGACAGCTCGCGCCTGACCTCCATCGACGACTTCTACGCCAAGGCCCAGGCCGCCGGCGTGCAACTGGTGGTCGGCCCGCTGGAGAAACCGCTGGTCAAGCAACTCAGCGCACGCCCGCAATTGCCGATCACCACCCTGGCCCTGAACTACAGCGAAGCCGACCAGAACCCGGCGCAACTGTTCCAGTTTGGCCTGGCCGCTGAAGACGAAGCCCGTGAAGTGTCCCGTCGTGCTCGCGCCGATGGCCTGCACCGCGCCGCCGCCATGGTGCCGAAAGGCGAATGGGGCGAGCGCGTCTACAAGGCATTCCGTCAGGATTGGGAAGCCAATGGCGGCACCGTGGTGGGCGTCGAGTACGTTGACCAGCCGGTAGCCCTGGCCCAGCAGATTGCCGACCTGTTCCAGCTGCGCAAGAGCGAAGGCCGCGCCAAGAGCCTGCAAAGCACGGTAGGTTCGGATGTTTCCGCCCAGCCTTCGCGCCGCCAGGACATCGAGTTCATCTTCCTGGCCGTGACTCCGCAACTGGCCCAGCAGATCAAGCCGACCCTGAACTTCCAATACGCTGGCGACGTGCCGGTGTATGCGACGTCCCACGTGTTCAGCGCCAGTGGCGACAAGAACCAGTACCTGGACATGACCAACGTGATGTTCTGCGAAACCCCTTGGCTGCTGAACACCACCGACCCGCTGCGCAACCAGGTCGCCGCCCAATGGCCGCAAGCCAACGGCAGCCTTGGCCGCCTGTACGCGATGGGTGTGGATGCCTACCGCCTGGCGCCGCGCCTGGGGCAGCTCAAGGCACTGCCGGACACTCGTGTCGACGGCCTGTCGGGCAACCTGGGCGTCAGCGCCAGCCAGCGTGTCGACCGCCAGATGCCATGGGCGAAGTTCGTCGGTGGCGAGATCCAGCGCCTGCCTGATACCCCGCGCTGATGCCCGAGCGGTCAAGCGCACAAAGCGGCAAGGACGCCGAACTTCAAGCTCTCGAGTACCTGCAACGACAAGGTCTGCGCCTCCTGGCGCAGAACTGGTTATGCAAACGCGGCGAGCTTGATCTGGTCATGCTTGACGGCGATACAGTAGTATTTGTCGAAGTCCGCTACAGAAAACACGCACAATGGGGTGGCGCGCTCGCCAGTATCGACGGGCGCAAGCGCCAGAAGTTGATACTCGCCGCGCAGTTTTTTCCTGCTCAAGGAGCGTCGCTGGGCCGATCATCCCTGCCGTTTCGATGTGGTTGCCATAGAAAGCACTCCCCGGGGAACAGCCGATCTGAACTGGCTGCAAGATGCCTTTGACAGCTGATTCGCCGGACATCTACACCGCACACTTTTGCTCTTTGCTTTGCGGGCTGCACATTCCTGTGCCAAACAGCCGCGCTACTTAAGGTCACACAGATGGACATGCAATCCCGAATTCGCCAGCTTTTCCAGGCCAGTATCGATACCAAGCAACAGGCGATGGACGTACTTGCACCGCACATCGAGCAAGCCAGTCAGGTCATGGTCAACGCCTTGCTCAACGAAGGCAAAATGCTTTCGTGCGGCAACGGCGGTTCGGCCGGCGATGCCCAGCATTTCTCCTCCGAGCTGCTCAACCGCTTCGAGCGTGAGCGCCCGAGCCTGCCGGCCATCGCCCTGACCACCGACACCTCGACGATCACCTCGATCGCCAACGACTACAGCTACAACGAAATCTTCTCCAAACAGATCCGCGCCCTTGGCCAGCCGGGGGACGTCCTGCTGGCGATCTCCACCAGCGGTAACTCGGCGAATATTATTCAAGCGATCCAGGCCGCACATGATCGTGAAATGATTGTCGTAGCATTGACCGGACGCGACGGCGGCGGCATGGCCTCGCTGCTGTTGCCCGAAGACGTGGAAATCCGCGTCCCGGCCAATGTCACCGCACGTATCCAGGAAGTCCACCTGCTGGCGATCCACTGCCTGTGCGATCTGATCGACAGCCAACTGTTCGGGAGTGAAGAATGACCGTTAAACGCCTTAGCCTATTGGCAATCACGCTGTGCCTAGGCATCAGCGGCTGCAGCTCGGTAATCGAAGCGAGCCGCGACACGCCCATCCAGGACGATAAAGGCACCCGCACTTTCGGCAGCAAAATCGATGACTCACTGATCGAGACCAAGGTTTCCGTCAACGTGTCCAAGGCCGCTCCAGACCTGGGCAACGGCGCGTCGCGCATCGTGGTCGTCAGCTTCAACGGCGTGGTGCTGCTCACCGGCCAAACCCCGCGCGCCGACTTGAAGGCCCAAGCTGAACAAGCTGCCGCCACTGTGCAGCGGGTCAAGAAGGTTCACAACGAACTGCAGGTGATGGAGCCGATCACCCTGCTGGCTATCAGCAACGACGCCCTGCTGACCACCAAGATCAAGACCCAGATGCTGACCGACAGCGCCATTCCCGGCTCTCGGATCAAGATCGTCACCGACAACGGCATCGTCTACATGATGGGCCTGCTGACCCAGGCAGAAGCCACCCGCGCCGCCAACCTGGTACAAAGTGTGTCCGGCGTACAGAAGATCGTGAAGCTGTTCGAATACATCGACTGATTTACCGTCAGCCACAAAAAAGGGCGCCGTGCATGGATTGCACGGCGCCTTTTTATTGACTACAGGTTACTGGTACTGCTGGTACGGGTTGCCCTGGAACTGGTTGTTCTGCTGCGGCGCCTGTTGCTGCTGGGCGGCCGGCTGACCGTACTGCTGGCCAGGGATCGGGCCCAGGTTGACCTCCACACGACGGTTCTGGGCACGGCCATTGACGTCGGCGTTGCTGGCGATCGGGTTATCCGGGCCGGCACCGCGGGCACTCAGGTTGGTCGGGCTGACACCTTGGGAGGTCAGGTAATTGGCCACGCTCTGCGCACGACGCTGGGACAGGTCCATGTTGAGCTGACGGCTGCCGGTGCTGTCGGTGTAGCCAACGATCTGGATGGTGTTCTGGTTGAACTGCTTCAGCGAGTTCGCCAGGTTGTTCAGCGGCGTGTAGAAGCTGCTGGAGATCGCATCCGAGTTGGTGGCGAAGGTGATGTTACCCGGCATGATCAGCTTGATCTGGTCGCCCTGGCGCTGCACTTCGACACCGGTGTTGGCCATGCTGGCGCGCAGTTTCTTTTCCTGCTGGTCGGCGTAGTAGCCGTAGCCCGCACCACCGATACCGGCGACGGCAGCGCCGATCAGCGCACCCTTGCCGCGGTTGTTGTGGTCGATGGCTGCACCCGCCAACGCACCAGCCAGGGCGCCCAGGCCACCATACTTGGCGGTGTTGCTCACACCGGAAGAGCCACCACCCTGTGCCTGGCTGCCGTCATAAGGATTAGGTGAAGCGCAGCCCGACAACAGGGCTACGGCAGTAGCAACAACAAGCAGACGACGAGAAGTGAACATGAAGGAAGCTCCTACTTTTGCATTCGGTGATGCAGAGGACATTGGCATTGGACCTGTGCCGAGCTTGGAACACGACAAACGGTAAAAATTCCATCTCCACACAAGCCCGGCCACACTCAAACCCTAGCAGAGACTTCCTGAACGGTGATTGTCATTTTCTCTATATGTTTCGTCTGATAGTTGCCACTTGGTATCCGAAAAACTACCCACATTTTGCTTCACGCGCGGACAAACGGATTCTCACGCATTTCATCTCCCAGACGCGTATCCGGACCGTGCCCTGTCACCACCACCGCCGCCTCATCCAGGGTGTAGAGCCGTTGCTTGATCGAGCGCACGATGGTCGCCTGGTCACCGCCCCACAAATCCGTACGGCCCACGCCCCGCCGAAACAGGGTGTCGCCGGCAATCAGCAACTTCGCATCGGCGAACCAGAAACTCATCGAGCCGGGTGTGTGTCCAGGTGTATGCAAGGCAACCCCGCAACCACAGGCCAGCTCTTCTTCATCCTCCAGCCAACGATCCGGCGACGGCACTGGCGTGTAAGGCACGCGGAACATTTGGCACTGCATTTCCAGGCTGTCCCACAGAAACTGGTCTTCCTTGTGCAGGTGCAGGGTAGCGCCGGTTTTTTCCTTCAACTGCCCGGAGGCCAGGAAGTGATCGAGATGGGCGTGGGTGTGAATAATGCTGACCACTTTCAGGCCCAGCGCATCGAGGCGCGCCAGGATCAGCTCATGGTTGCCGCCCGGGTCGACGACGATGGCTTTTTTGGTGACGGGGTCGCCGATGATCGTGCAGTTGCACTGCAACGGGCCTACCGGGAACGTTTCGCGGATCAGCGCGGGAGACTGAATATTCATGGGTATTCCTGCAAATTCAAAGGCACACTCTTTTGTACTGCATTCCGGCGCACAGTATGTTCGACCCTGCACCCGATCCGAAAGCGCTCGCGAGCGCACGGCTGTCAAACCCGGCAACTGCTAAGCTACTCTGGCGCCAGTCATACAACGCGCAACGTATAGCGCATGGAGTGGGACTTATGGCGACCCTCAGCCCATTGATCATCTGCGAACACTGCGATTGCGTGTACGAAAAAGTCGCGCTCGCCAAACATCAGAAGACCCTTTGCACCCGCTGCGCAGGCGTACTCCAGCGTTATAACGGGCTGTCGGTGGAACAACGCCTGGCCCTGACCCTGACCGCCACCGTGCTGTGGATTTTCGCCAACTTCTACCCGGTGATGAGCATCAGCCTGCAAGGCCTGAAAAGCAGCGCCACGTTATGGGATTCGGTGGTCGCACTGGCCCAGGGCCCGATCACCTTCATCGCGCTGGTGGCGGCGATTTCCATCATCATCGCGCCGGTGTTCCAGTTGCTGCTGTTGATCTGGGTGCTGGGCTTTGCGATGAAGGGCCAACGCTCGCCGGCGTTCAAGCTGTGCATGCGCTGGCTCGAAGCGCTTCGGCCCTGGAGCATGCTCGAAGTCTGCCTGCTGGGCGCCATGGTGGCGGTGTTCAAACTCGCCGGCATGCTGGATGTATTGCCCGGCACCGGCCTGTTTGCCCTGGCCGCCCTCAGCCTGTTGCTGATCCGCATTGCCGGGCGTGATATTCGCGACCTGTGGGACATTTTATGAGCCGTCCACCGACCGCCAGCGAGCTGAACCTGTGCCTGTGCCACAGCTGCGGCCAGGCTTGCGACGTCAGCACCGCGCCCGACGAATGCGAGCGTTGCGGCGCGCCGCTGCACCGGCGCAAGGTCCATTCGCTGACCCGTACCTGGGCCTATATGCTGACGGCGCTGGCGTTTTACGTGCCCGCCAACTTACTGCCGGTGATGAACACCTCGATGCTCGGCTCGGGCGCCGACAGCACCATCATGAGCGGCGTGCTGGAGTTCTGGCAGCACGGCGCCTGGGACATCGCCCTGATCATTTTCATCGCCAGCATCGCGGTGCCGGGTATCAAGTTCGTCGCATTGACGTTGCTGCTGGTCACCGTGCAGCGCAATAACCAGTGGGCGCGCAAGGAGCGCTCGAAGCTGTTTCGCTTCGTCGAAGTGATTGGCTACTGGTCGATGCTGGATGTGATCGTGGTGGCCTTGGTGGCCGCCCTGGTGCGGTTCCAGGCCCTGGGCACCATCGAGCCGCGCCTGGGCATTCTGTTCTTTGGCCTGGTGGTGGTTTTCACCATGCTCTCGGCCATGAGTTTCGACCCGCGCCTGATCTGGGAAAACCCACACAACGAGGAGATGCCGGATGGCGTCGCGAACCACTGACAAACCGCAGCCTGCGGGCTCGCCTGCGATCAAGACGCGGCGCTTCAGCGTCTCGCTGGTGTGGATCGTGCCGATTGTCGCGGTGCTGGTGGGCATTTCGCTGGTGGTGCACAGCATCCTTCAGCAAGGGCCGAGCATTACCATTACCTTCAAGACCGGCAGCGGCCTGACCGCCAACAAGACCGACGTGAAATACCGCAACGTGGTGATCGGCCAGGTGACTGACGTGGAGTTGAGCGACGATCAGAAAAGCGTCAACGCCACGATCAAACTGTCCAAACAGGCTGAAAGCTTCACCCGTGAAGACTCGCAGTTCTGGGTGGTGCGCCCACGTATCGGCGCCGGTGGCGTTTCCGGTATCGACACGCTGCTCTCCGGGGATTACATCGGCGCCGATATCGGCCAGTCCGATACCCGCGCCAACCGGTTCACCGGCCTGGAAAACCCGCCGCCCATTACCTATGGCGAACCGGGCAAGCGCTTCACGCTGCACACCCAGGATCTGGGTTCGCTGGATATCGGCTCCCCCGTGTACTACCGCAAGATTCCCGTTGGCCAGGTGGTGGCCTATGCCCTGGACGCTGACGGCAAGGGCGTGAAACATCGACGTGTTCGTGCATGCACCCAATGACGCCTACGTCACCGAGAACACCCGGTTCTGGAACGCCAGCGGGATTGATGTGAGTGTCGGCGCCAACGGGTTTGCGCTGAAAACCGAATCCTTGTCGTCCATGCTGGTGGGCGGCATCGCCTTCCTCGCCCCGCCCTACAGCCCAAACGACAAGCCGGCCGACGAAGAACACTCCTACGAACTGTTCGCCGACCAGCAAACCGCGCTGGCCCCGCCCAATGGCAAGGCGCAATACCTGAACCTGCGGTTCGACCAGGCCTTGCGCGGGCTTACGGTGGGTGCGCCAGTGGAGTTCCTGGGTATCGAATTCGGCAAAGTGGTGTCGATCAACCTGGATTTCGACGAGAAAAAACGCAGCTTCCCGGTCAACGTCGGCATCGTGATCTACCCGCAGCGCCTCGGCGAAGCCAACACCAAAATGCTCACGGTCTTGAAGCATGACCCCAACGAACGAAGCCGGCGGTGTGCGCCTGATAGGCAGCTTCATCGAACACGGCCTGCGCGCCCAGGCCCGCAGCGGCAACCTGCTCACTGGCCAGCTCTATATCGCCCTGGACTTCTTCCCCAAGGCCGACAAAGTCGTGTTTGACCCGAACCTGCGCCCCGTCAGTATTCCGACCATCCCCGGCAACCTGGAACAACTGCAGGAAAAACTCGAAGGCATCGTCAACAAGATCAACCAGCTGCCGATCGAGCGAATTGCCGGCAACCTCGACGGCAGCCTGGTGGAACTGCGCAAGGGTCTCGGCCAGTTCAACGCCAAGACAACTGCGGGGGGTGCAAAACACGCTGGCCGACGTGAGTAAAACCCTGCAATCCGCCAGTTCGACCCTGGCCGAGGATTCGCCGCAACGGGAACAGTTGACCCAGACCCTGGACGAACTGAGCCGCATGTCGCGCTCCCTGCGAGAGCTGTCGGACTACCTGGCACGCCATCCCGAATCGCTGATTCGCGGTCGCCCCGACAACGCCGCGCCCTCCGACCTGCAAGGGCCACCGCGCAAATGACCACAGGAGCAACCACCATGGCTTTGCCGCTGAAGATCACGCTGCTCACCGGGTTGCTGCTGCTGACGGCGTGCCGCAGTGAGCCCATTCAATTTCATACCCTGACGCCGGTGCAGCGCAGCAATGCGTCATTGGCCGCGGGGGGCGAGATCCGGATTGAAAGCATCACGGTCCCGCCACAGGTCGACAGGCCACAGATTGTCATCCGCCAGGGTGACAGCGGCGTGGCCATTCTCGAGACGCAATGGTGGGCTGCCAGCCTGGTGGATGAGTTGCGCAGCGCGCTGGTGGATCAACTCGCCAGCAGCCGGAAAAACCTGGCGGTGCGCATTGAGGTCCAGCGCTTTGACTCGATCCCCGGGCAGTACGCCCTGCTCGACGTCAAATGGCGGCTTCGCCAGACGGGCACGGACGAACGCACGCCGCTGACGTGTCGCACGGTGGTGCAGTCGCCATCCGGCCCGACCATTGATGACCTGGTGATCGCGCAGCAAAACAACGTCAAGCGGTTTGCCGCGCTGCTCAGCCAGGCCGCCGACAAGTCATCGAGTGAGTGCCCCGCCGTGCGGTAAACATTGATCCGGGGGATCGAGCCATGCGCACATTCTGGAAGTGGTATCAGCAACTGCTGGAGAATGACTTCAGCACCCAGGTCTTCGACAATGTGAAGAACCTGCTGGTATGCGCGCTGTTGTTTGCTGCGGGCACCAACGCACTGGCCGGGAAACATGAGCTGTTCCTCGGCATCCTGGCGTCAAGCGTGGCCGGGTGGGGCTTGATCGTGGTCTCAAGCTTGCTGATGGTGCTGAATGTGAGCGATGGCATCCGCCGGCTCGCCAAGCTGCGTTATCACCTGGTCCTTCAGCTGCTGCTTATCCTGATCTATGTGCTGGTGGCAGCACGCGTGGTGGAAATCGTCTGGGGCTTTCGATCCCATTGATCCAGGTTTCTACCCCAGCAATCCCATCTCCTGCGCCCGCGCCACCGCCTGTGTGCGCCGCTCCACCCCGAGCTTGCTGTTGATATGGCTGGCGTGGGTTTTCACGGTGTGCAGGGAGATGAACAGCTGATTGCTGATCTCCTGGTTTGAACAACCCTGTGCGATCAGGTGCAGCACCGCCAGTTCACGGGTGCTCAGGGTCTCCAGTGTGTGTGGGGTTTCAACTACTGCAACATCCGGCAAGAGTGCCAGCAGGCCCTGGTTCATCAGTCCATGGGGATCCCGAGACAGCTGCTCCCGCGTCCACTCGGGATAGCGTTCCAACAGGCGCTGGAAAGGTTGCATCGCGCCACCGGCAGCCGCTTCAAGCGCGCGGGCAAACACCGGGCGGGCCTGGGCTTCCTGGCCACCGTCCAGCAGTAACAGTGCCTGCTGGGTCAGCGCCATCAGGCTGATCATCTGCCGGCCGCTGTTATGGGCCTGGCGTGCCAGTTCATCGAGCCGTTGCAGTGAAGCCGCCGGCTGATGACGGATGGCGTCGAGTGCCGCCTGTTGCAACTCGATATGTTGCGGCAGGTGCGGGTGGAACTCCGGTGCGGCAGCGGCCTGTTCACCGTTGTAGGTTTGCCCCAGCCGCGTCAGCCAGGCATCGGCCAGGTCGGTGCGCCCCTGAGCCAGCCATAGCTCGCATTTGACCAGGGTGATCATCGCCAGATAGAAAATCGGCGGCACGTCCCAGATATGCATCAGGCGCTCGGCCTCGGCCAATTCGGCAAAGGCCACGGAGAAGTCGCCACGGCGACCTTCGAAGCTGGCGATCACACAGTGGCCGATCAACACGCTGATATCCCGACAGGCTCGCGCCTCCGTCAATCCGGCACGCAGCCGAGCGAGCCCGGCTTCAGGCTGGCAGCGCATCAGCAGCAAATAGCCTTCGTACAACGCCAGGCGCGCGCGCACTGCGTACAGGCGTTGCGGCGCCAGGCCTTGCAAACGTTGCAGGCCCTGGCGCACTTCATCCAGCGACCGCAGGATCTCGCCACGGGCCTGCAGTACGCGCGCTCGGTCGTAATGGGCCAGCGCTTCAAACAATGGATTGCCGACCCGCTGCGCCAACTCCAGGGATTCGCGGTTCAGGCCGCGGGCGCGCCACAAGTCGGCGTCGACAATGGCCAGGTTGGACAGGGTCGACAGGCACATCAACCGCTGGCCATAGCGTTTGTGCGGCAGGCTTTCCAGGGCCTCGCTGCAATACGACTGGGTCAGCTCACGATCACCACGGCCCCGGGCAATAATCCCGCTGAGGGCCAGCCATTGCGCCAGCATCGACTTTTGCGCGGTGGCCGACGGGGCCGGTAAAAAAACGGCTGAGGTGGCTGGCCAGTTCCTGCGCCGCATCCAGCTGGCAGGCCAGGCCCAACGCCCAGCTGTAGAGCACGATCAGGCGTGGCGTACTCATCAGCAAACTGTCGGGCAAGTCCATTTTCCAGCGCAGCAGCATGCCGACATTCTGCTCCGCCAGCAGTTGCTCTTCGGACAGGTTCTGCACCAGGTTTGCCGCCACATCCAGGTGGCCCGCACGCAGCGCCTGCTCCACTGCCTCGTCGATCAAGCCCTGGGCATTGAACCAGCGGCAGGCCCGCAGGTGCAGGCTGGCTGCCGGCAACACGGCATTGCTCGCGCGCCGGGTGCGCAGCAGGTCGGAAAACAGATGGTGATAACGGTACCAATGGCCCTGCTCGTCCAGCGGCACCAGGAATACCTGGTGGGCTTGCAGGTAGCGCAGGATTTCCGTGCTGTCGTGGGCCTCGCGCACGGCGTCCGCACAGCTCGCTGCAAAAGCGCTCCTGGGACGCGGTGTCGTAGAGGAACGCCTGGACTTCCGAGGGCAGGCAGTCGATGACCTCTTCGAGCAGGTAATCGCGGATCAGCCCTTCCCCGCCGTGCAAACCCTGGGGCAGCGTACCTTCGCTGCCGGCCTCGGAAGCCGCCAGCAGCCAGAAACGCAGGCCGGCCACCCAGCCTTCGCTGCGCCGGATCAGGTTATCCAGGGCTTCACCACGCAATGAACTGCTGTGGCGATCCAGCAGCGCCAGGGATTCGCCGTGAGTCAGGCGCAGGTCCTGCTCGTGCAGTTCCAGCAAATGCCGGGACAGGCGCAGGCGGGCCAGGTGCCAGTCGGGACGCTGGCGGCTGGTGACCAGCACCAGCAGGCCGTCGGGCAGGTGATTGAGGAAAAATTGCAGGCAGCGGTCGAGTACCGGGCCCTGGGCCAGATGGTAGTCATCCAGCACCAGCAACAGCGGCGCCTGGGTCGACAGGTGCACCGTCAGCTCATCCAGCAGGCCGTCGAGCCATTCTTCAAAGGCGAAGGGTTGGTGACGCTGGCGCATTTTCAGCAGGCCCAGGGATTGGGCGCCCAACTGCGGGAAGTATTGCTGCAAGCCGTCGAGCAGGCGTTCAAGGAAACGTCCCGGGTCATTATCGCGAGGACTGAGCCCCAGCCACAGGCTTTGCCAGTGGGCCGGCAGGCTCTGGCAGAACTCCACCGCCAGCGAACTCTTGCCGAACCCGGCCGGGGCGCTGACCAGCAACAGACGCCCGGCCAACCCTTCACTCAGCCGTTCGCACAGGCGCGGTCGCAACACATAGCCGTCAGGCAGTGGGGGTCGATAGAAGCGCCCTTCCAGGGTCGGAATCACCGCGCTGGCAGGCCCTTGAATTCGGGACAGATCAGTCATCGCCGGGCTCTTGTAGAAGGCTGTTGTCGGCATTGCAGATGTCCGCAGACTAGCGGTAAAAGCGGCAGCTTTGTAGATCTTTGCAACATTTGTCTGAAAAAGACTACAACAAAAAATATCCGGACTTCTTCTGTAACGACCGACACTCTGTGGCGAGGGAGCTTGCTTCCGCTGGAGTGCGCAGCGCTCCCGTTTTTGGGGCTGCTACGCATCCCTGCGGGAGCAAGCTCCCTCGCCACCGTGGTCGCGCAAAAAAAAGCCCCGAACCAGTCGGGGCTTCTTCGAGGATGCGGCCTCGTTTACAGCAAGTTAGCGAACACCATCCTGGCGCAGAGCCGCCGGGGTGAAGTCGCTGGTGGTGGCGGTGAAACCGAAGTCATAGGCCTGTTTCTCTTCGTTCTTCATGCCCAGTGCCAGGTAGCGGCCGGACTGCAGGTCGTAGAGGGTTTCGAGGGCGTACCACGGCACTTGCTTGTCGTAGTAGTTCTCGGCATGGGCTTCCGCCACGCGCCACAGCTGGCCACGACCGTCGTAGTGGTCGATGACTGCGGCTTGCCAGGTGTCTTCGTCGATGAAGAAGTCACGCTTGGCATAAATGTGGCGCTGGCCTTCCTTCAGGGTTGCAACCACATGCCACACACGGCGCAGCTCGTAGCGAGCCAGGTCCTGGTTGATGTGGCCGGCCTTGATGATGTCGACATACTTGAGCTTCGGATCGTCGAGTTTGTAGCTGTTTTCGGCGATGTACAGTTCCTTCTTGCCTTCCAGTTTCCAGTCGTAGCGGTCCCGGTGCACCGTTGAACATGTCGAGGTTGTCGGAAGTCCGCAGGCCGTCGGCGGCGGTACCCGGGCCGTCATACGATACTTGCGGCGCCCGGCGCACACGACGCTGGCCGGCGTTGTAGACCCACGCCGAACGGGGTTCTTTCACCTGGTCGAGGGTTTCGTGCACCAGCAGCACACCACCGGCCAGACGTGCCGGCGCAGTCACTTGCTGCTTGAAGTAGAACAGGATGTTGCCCGGGTTTTTTCGGGTCGTAGTCCTTCATCTTGTCGCGGAACACGAACTGATCACGGAAATACACCAGGCTGAACGAGCCGTTGGTTTGCGGCGTGGCCTGGGTCACCAGGCGGGTCACGCTGCCGCCGCGATAGCGGGTGATGTGGTTCCAGATCACTTCAACGCCGCTTTTCGGAATCGGGAACGGTACGGCGGTTTCAAAGTTTTCCAGGCCGTTGCCGCCGGACACCAGGTTGGTGCTGGTGGCGTTTTTCTTGATGGCGGCGAACACATCAGCTGGCACCGTGGCGCCGCGATGGGTCGGGTAGACCGGCATCTTGAAGGTGTCGGGGTAGCGCTTGAACATCGCGTACTGCCCCGGCGCCAGCTTGTCCTTGTACTGCTCGACGTTCTGCGCGGTGATGGTGAATTGCGGTTGTTCGTTGGCGTACGGGTTGGCGAGGAAGCCACGGGCATCCACGGCGCCGGCGTTGGTTGGCAGCGGCGACCATTTAGGGATGGTGCCGGCCGCGTTACCGGCCATTTCGGCGCCCATCGGGGTCAGGGTCGTGCCGAGCTTGGCGGCTTCATCCGCCGAGACCGCCGCCATGACGCTACCCGCCATGATCGACAGCCCCAGCACACCCACCTGCAACAGATTTTTAGTTATTTTCATGTTCTGGTTCTTCCTTAAAACATACTGCTTAAAGAGAGTGTGCTTAGAAGTTCACGCCGACGCTCAAGGCGACAAAGTCGCGGTCGTCCACGGTGCTGTAGTCGCCACCAAAGAAGTTGGTGTAGGCCAGGCTCGCGGTGTAAGTGTTCTGGTACTCGGCGTCCAGCCCGAGGCTGATCGCCTTGCGGCCTTCCTCGAAGTTACCGCCAGGGCCAGGCGAGTAACCCTTAACGTCATGGGACCAGGCCACGTTGGGTTTGAGGTTGACGCCGGCAAACACATCCGGGTATTCCCAGATCGCACGGCCACGGTAGCCCCACGAAGTTGCAGTAGTGAAGCCGTCGTTGTTGCAACTGGTGTTCAGGCCGTTGGCATTGGGAAGGCCAGCACCTGGGCGGTAGAGTTGTTCAATGCCGCACACGCGCCGTTAGGCAGGGTACCCGGGCCAAACACCGGATCACGGCCATAGCGAACCTTGGACTTGCTCTCCAACCCGCCGACATAGGTCATACCGACTTCGCCCACCAGCGTCAGGCGGCTGGCGCCCATGACCTGGTCAAAGAAGTGGGGTGAACGTGGTTTGGAGTTGAGTGATTTCCTTACGGCGATAACCATGCAAATCCTGGCCTGGTACACCGCTTAACAACGAAGCATCCTTGAGCACCGGGAAGCCCAGAGGGCGAACGCCGGCAAACAGGATGTCGGTGGAGTTCAATTGCACAGGCGCGTTGGGCCGGTAGCTCAACTCGCCGCTCCATGCCGTGCCGGTAGGCAACGTGGTGGAGAAACTCAAGCCAAAGAGGTGGATGTCTTCCGGATACTCAACGAAGTATTGCGAGTTGCCCGCCACCACCAGTGCAGCTGCCTGACCCAAAGGCCTGGCTCTGTCGTAGACCGACTGAGGCGCGCCAGTTGCACTGAAAATCGGCGCACGGCTGTGGTAGTTCATGTAGTAGGCGCGAACTCGGTGTCCAGCGGCTCAAAGTTGTAGTGCATTGCGACGCCGTATTGGCCGCCGTCACGTGCGTTACGGTTCGGACCGCGGCGCACCAGGACGCCCTCGTCATTAACGTCGACGCCCAAGGCGGCCAAGCTCGGCAAAGCGGCCGGGTTGATCGTGGAACGCTTGTTCAACACCCGCAAATTATCGTTACAGCCGGTGGTAATGATGTCGGGCTGCGAGAAAAACGTGCCGCAGTTATCGGTCACGGTCTTGTCCCAACCGATCTGATAGAAGCCTTCAGCCGACAGGTTGTCGGTCAGCGTTTGCGACAGGTAGAACATGTTGACCGGAATCAGGCCCTCCTTGATCTCGGCCCCCGGACGACGGAATGCAGCCACGTCGATTCGGGTTGATGGCGTTGATACCGCCACCAATGAACGTGCTCTCACCCCAGCTCACTACCTGCTTGCCCAACCGTACGGAACCCGGTTCATCACCAATCGAGTAGTTGTGGTAGAACGAAGGCGTCGAGAATCTGCCCGCCGGAAGATCGGGCGCCTGTTGGGCGGTTGTTGTCGCTGATGTTCTTGAAATCGAGGTCGTCGTCTTTAAGCTTGAAGTCATACCAGTACTTGCCCCGGACAAACACGCCGGTGTCGCCGTATTTCAACTCAAGGTCATGAATGCCTTTGAAGATCTTCGAGAAGGAATCACCCTTGTCGAAGTTCAGGTGACCGTCATCCGAGGTTTGCGACAACCCCCTGCCACCGTTGTTGGCACCGATCAGGTCCTTGTTGCGACCGCAGTCGACCAACTGGCTCCGACCGACAGGGACGAGTCAAAGCTGCCTTCGATTTCACCGATGTTGAAACTGACGCCGAATGCGGGCCCGGCGAGCGTAGAGGCGAGGCTGACGGCCAAAGGCAGTTTTTGCCCGGCGCCAGAACTGGTGTGCTGAGATCATCGACGCTACTCCATGTGCATTATTGTTATGGCAGTGAGTCGTTTCTAAGGGCTTGTAACGGCCGGAATACAACGATTCCAATGCCGGGGCGAACAGATGAACCCGCCAGGTTCACAGCACCGCACCTTGAAAAACTCTGGGATGGACTATAGCCAGCAGGGGGTAGCGCTTGATCCCTCTAAAGTGTGATTTGCATCACCAACCCGTCTTGCCACAACCCTTTCGCCATGCCGGCGATAGCCAGCGCGGCAAGGATGGCTGAAAATTGGCAAATCACAAGTGAAGGCTTGGACTAGAGCGCTGCCGTGCCCGCGAGGGCACGGCAAGCAGCGTCAGAGAGTGGAAAAGGAAGGTGCTGTTGTTTGGCCTGCCATTCAATGATGTCGACACGGATACGTTTTTTGTCGAGCTTGCCGACGCTGGTCTTGGGGAATTTCCGTAACAACGGCGATTTGGCTTGGAATCGCCCCACTTGCTCAAGGTGGCCCAATTCCACAAACGGCTTGAGATGTTCCTTCAGCTCTTTGGCCCCTATCACATGGCCATCACGCACCACCAGCAACGCAAACGGGCGCTCGCCCCACTGCGGGTCGGCAATCCCCACCACCGCTACTTCGCGTACCGCCGGGTGACGGCTGACCAGGTCTTCCAGCGCCAGGGAGGAGATCCACTCGCCGCCGGTCTTGATCACGTCCTTGATGCGGTCGCGGATATCGATCACGCCGAAGGCATCGAGGGTGGCACATCGCCGGTGGGTGCCATCCAGCCGCCGGCCCACAGCTCGGCGCCCTTCTGCGGCTCGTTGAAATAGCCTTCGCTGAGCCATGGCGCGCGCAGCACCAGCTCGCCCTGGGAATTCACCGTCGGCGGGCAGGAGTTGCCCTCGCCATCGATGATCGCCGCTTCCACCAATGGGCCGGGCACGCCGGCCTTGATGCGGTAGGTGGGTGCGTTCGTCTTCGGTGCCGGCCATCAGTTCTTCATTGAGATGGGCGCAGGACACCAGCGGCCCGGTCTCGGAACATGCCGTACGCCGCTGTCAGTTGGATCCCGGCGGGCCTTGGAGGCTTCATACAGTGAGCGATTGAGGGCGCTGCCACCGATGACGATTTTTCCAGCCGCCGAAATCCACGCCCTGGCCGGCCTTGGGCGTTGAGCACCATTTGCAGGATGGTCGGCACACAATGGGAGAAGGTGACCTTCTCCTTGCGCCACAGCTCCACCAGGTATTCGGGGTCGTAGCGGCCTGGATTAAACCTGCTTCAGGCCGAGCATGGTCGCCACATACGGCAGGCCCCAGGCGTGCACGTGGAACATCGGGGTGATCGGCA